>QOCX01000776.1:55987-82369 GCA_005959815.1 Sarcophaga bullata
TAAACAAGTTTTTTTAAATACCGGTGTTTCTTAGAACCAAAAATAAAACGGAATTTCTTAACTTGCGCCCAAAGTGAAAACTTAGGAAAAAATACTGGAAAATCATTTTAAATATAAATTTCCCAAAAGATTGTGTAGAAGAAAACGAAAGATGTTTCTAATGAAACTCATATGAAGACCTTGTAAAAACATTGTGAAATAATTTAAAATACTTTAATTATTAAAAAGAGAAAAAAAATTCAAGAATATAATTCACTCAAAAATTTAACACAATCTCTGTCTATGTCTGCTGCTAAATTGAAATTGAAATAACTAATTACAGAAGTTTAATTAAGGCGAACCAAGTGGAAAAGGAAAAGTATTTTAATAAGGAAAAAGGCAATTGAGATCAAATTTGGTGATATAAATCAACCCCACGGAAAATCGACCAAAGGGGCACCGTGTTGCGGCAAAGAGGATACTGTCAACTATTGTGTCGGTATTGACTGGAAAAATGGAAGCTGTTGCGGTATTGTAAGTGTTTTTAATATTAATGATAGAAATAAGATAAATTCTAGTTACAAATAAATAAGTAGAAATACAAATTATAAGTGCGTTTATACAAATTTATTTTCGTTTGACATTGTCTATTTCGTTGGTATCGACATCATTTCATTTCTTCTCGTCGTGTTGACATCGTTTAATTTTTTTCTTCTTTCCGGGTTACTCCTCGTTTGATATTTTTCTCATCTACATAAGAATTGACATAGTATAACGACCCTTATTAGCGAACAATTATAGATTTAGTTTTGAGCAAATTCAATAAACGGGACAAATGAACATACGGCTATAGAACTACATTTTATATTTTACCATCGTTAAAAAAAATTTACGGCATAATCGGAAAATTAAGGAAATTAGAGCGATTGTGGACATAAGGAGAGACTCCTTGAGTTTTTAAAAAGGAAATGTTTTTCTGTTGTATGAGAACAGGAATGATATCAATCACATTAATGTAGATTCGGAAGATATACTAGTGCATGTTTGGAGAAACTTTGAGGATATTTTGATTATTGCCTTTCAATAATACAAAAATACAGACTAGCACGAATGAACCGATTTATACTAGGTCATCCAGTTTCAATGTCGGAATTTTTCAACAACGAAATAGAATCAATCTTAAGGGACAATATAATAAGAAAATCTACTTCACCATATAACTCCCCAGTTCATGTTGTGGGGAAAAAAGGCTTTGATGAAAATGGTAACCCAAACCATAGAATGGTAATTTATTTTAGAAAATTAAATGCGAAAACAGCAACAAATATTCAATGCCGGAAAATCCAAGTATTTACCCACTTTGGACCTTAAATCTGGTTTTCAACAAATTTTGATTGATGAAAAAGACAGACAGAAAACGGCCTTTCGCGTAAACAATTTCGCCTACATAATCTTAGTTTTTTTAAACTGAAGTAAGTCCCGTGCACTCCTATTCAGCAACTCCATTGCTTATCTATTTGTCTATTTACTTCAGTCTAAATGGTTATTGAACTTAAAATTAACTTAACATTAGGGTAATTCATTTTTACTTATAGGAAATTCATTATAAGATTTATAAAGGAATTCATTATTATTAAAATTAAAATATAAAAAATGAAAATATATTTTGAAATGATCCAACAGAGAGATTGTCACCACCGAACATAATAGAGCTCATAGGGCACTGCAGGAAAATTTTCGGCTGGTAATTGAAGAATATTATTTCCCAGGGATAAAAAAGAAATTAAAGTACGTTATAGGTAACTGTAAAATATGTAGGGAAAACAAGTATCAGAGGAAGCCATCAAAAGGCAACATTGCGGAAACACCGATACCAACCTATCTCGGCGAAATATTATATATAGATATAATCATAGCGGACAAACAGCATTTCCTGTCGTGTGTAGATAAATTCTCGAAGTTTGCAACAGTGATTCCAATCGGTTGTAGATCAAGTGTAGATATTCAAGTAGCTTTAGGTTATGAGTAGATTCAGAAAGGTAAAAATGGTGGTTTCACATAATGAGAAAGCTTCGGTGACAGAAAGGAAACCGCTGGATGACTTGAACGAATTTAATAAAAGTGCCCTCGAAAAAGTACAAAGTCGGTTGATGTCAGCACAGCAATGGTTATTACATACATACATAATTGGCCATTACAACCCTTCAGTCAGGATTACGGCCTAGTTTCTCACACCACTTATGTTGTGTGTGTTAATTTTATACATGAGTGGCGGAACCTACAGTTTAAAGTCGACTCCGAACGACAGATTTTTGAGAAACTTTTCATGGCAATTTTATTTACTCTCAGAGTTTTTGCCAGAAATCTGCTGAGAGGAAGTCGCCGAAGAAATCTCACGTTTTTCATATTTCGTTTTTGTTGTCTGACCGGGGAAAAGGTTATTACAAACGCATAATAAGGGTGCGGTAATAAAGAAATATCAATCTGGGGAC
Organism: Sarcophaga bullata; assembly: GCA_005959815.1. Classification (NCBI taxonomy): domain Eukaryota; kingdom Metazoa; phylum Arthropoda; class Insecta; order Diptera; family Sarcophagidae; genus Sarcophaga; species Sarcophaga bullata. The sequence goes on from QOCX01000776.1 coordinate 58,459, forward strand.
ATTGTTTTTGTTAAAAGGAACAGACTGTTGGGTAATAAATTTGATACATTTTTCGTGCAGGATGTTATTCAGCAGGATATGTGGGCCAAGGTATTGATAAATGGAAGGAAATTTCATAAGGATAATTTAAGATAATTAATATTTTTATAGGAGCTTGTTTCTATATTTTTGTCTTTTCCTTTTTTAGAGTACTGATAATTTTGGTGCCTTGGGTATCACCAAAAACTAATGACTAAACAAACTCACATTTTATAGCAATAACGGATGACAAAGTGGCAACATATAGGAATTGTAATTATACTATACACCGGACAAATTTGACGGAATATGAAGACATCATCACGGAAAACGAAAATCTCATTAAAAATCTGTCCTATCCAAGAGAAGTTATCATGGTTCGAGAACAAACAAGGGAAGTTGAAAGAGTTTTGGAAACATTACGTGGACACAGACGATCCACGAGGTCTATCGACATCTTAAGATCTGCTTTGAAATTTATCGCCGGAACCCCAGACCATAATTGACTTGATTTCATTGGAAACTCGTATTGACTTACTCGTGCAGAACAATGACAAACAGTTTATAATAAATTCGACAATACAGAATAGAATAAACGAATAATGGACTGAGAAAATTATTATCATCATGCTCGCAGAAACAGAGGCGGTGTTCAGCAGTCGGCACATCGCACCGCTGTCTCCAGACCCCAACGACGGAGAATCGCTAACTTCAGCTCATCTGCTCATAGAAGAGGGTCTGCATTCGCTGCCATTCGAATCCGTAGGCGACGGGAAAACCAAAGAACCCAAATTATAGAAGCGCTGGCGACTACTTTGCGGACTCAAGCAGACATTCTGGCAGGCTTGGTCACGAGATTACGTCCTGGGTCTGCAAGGCAACGAAAAATGGACCAATGAATCGCCCAACCTGAAGCTAGGTCAGGTCGTAATAGTCCACGAGGACAATTGCCCTCCACAACATTGGCTGACCGGGAGAGTCGTCAAGGTCATCGAAGGCGAAAACGGCAAGGTCGCAACAGGCAACGGCGTTTATAAACGCCCCATACACAAACTGGCTCCTTTGTCAATTGATTGAAAACTTCCAGTCCTTCAATAGGGACGGAATGTTGAGCTATCATCATCATCTTCATCATTACCATCATCAACATCATTTATTACCTTATTTTATTATTATTCTTACTTTGTCATAATAAATAAATATGTACCACCTTAATGTTAATAACATTAATGTAAAGTTAAGTTCAATGAACACATGAACATAAACACATAGCAAGTAGACAAATATCTGCTGAATTAAACTACACTGCTAAATTTAAGTAAAATTGAAATAAATATGTTAGTTGTATATTAGAATCCTATTCGACCGGTCTTTTTACACCTCAAAGAGTGATTTTCGTGAGTGAACATTGATTAATTACAAGTACCCTTTTTTGTGTATTAAATTATAATTTATGTAATTTAATATTTTCCTTAAAATTTTTAGGAATAAACAAATAAAATAAAACAAGATTTTATACTTTTTGAGGCTGTTGTGAAGAGAAATGGTAAAATAATATATTTTCTAAATAAAACTTCATTGACAAAGGAGAATATAGTTCATCCTGCCATTTTGGTCAATATCAATTTTGAAACAAAACTGGAATCGGAGACTACACCAGTTAGCGTTAATGATGTACTGAGATTAAGCAATGTAGCAGTACTTCGAAGTAATTCCATAATTTTATATATAATTAAGTTTGCTGACCTTGAATATTTTTGTAATTTTTAAAAGGATTTCTAGTAATTCATAATAATACTATTATTACGTAAGACGAAAATCAAGCCACAGAGCATCTCAATTCAGTTTTACCGGCGTCGGATTGTATCGACATGAAAACTTTAAAAATTTGCCGTGATGCTACAAACACTTGTTTATCTGAGGTCATGACAAAGATTCAGCATCTTGTCCTACCCAATCGGCAGATGACGTCCCTAAAATAGTGCGTGCGGGTGATGGAGTTATTATTTTAAATAACGTTCAAGAAACTAGCATATCCGAGGGAGATAATAAATGTTAGGAGAACTTTGGTGGTCACCTTTACAACCAACGTAACGATAAGTGGCACACGCTATGAAAAATCGACTGTAATTAAAAGATTATACCATATCCTCCAAAAACCCCAAATTTAAAGAATATTGGACATGAAGATTTAATAAACCTCAAGTGTATTCACAAGCTGAATCTGGAAAATATAAATCATATCGAAAAGCTTAAAAGGGTTACTTTGACGCATAAAATCGCATTGGCATTACTGGCTGTTTGGGTACCCTTTGTAGCATGGCTGGGATATTATTTGCACCACAGATGTAAACAAAATACGACGCTAGACATTGACAATAATGTTAAGGAAATCGCGTCGAAATAGGGACGTTCCGCTAGCAGCAGTAGTAAGAATGCCGTTATTAATTGTATTTATTTGAATATTAATAAAAATTTGCTTAGTAATTAATTAAATCTAGCCATTCAAATTATGAAAGAATGAGGTGATTATGAAAATGCTTTGTAAGCGTTTTTAGATTATTGAAATTTATTGTAATATGAAGCCTAGATTAATAAACTGTTGCTAACTAACAAAATTTAATATTGTAAAGGAAAATGAAAGAACAATAAAGAAAACATTCTGTATAGAATCAAAGAAAAGAAAACGCCTTTTTTATGTAGTTCATAAAATTAAAAATAAAAGTGATTTGTTATCTCGGTGGTTTATAGAACCAAAAATAAAAGTGAATTTGTTAACTTATATGCAAATAAAATATCAGCAAAAATATTAATATTTAAAATTGTCGTTGATGAAGTTGCCATAAAATTAAGAATTGAGATATTTAAATAACTCCTTTTTAAACTTTGTGGCGTTGTCCAAATTTTGAAGACTTGGGGTGAGTATTCCAGAGGCTTATTGCATAAATGCGTCGCCGAGCTTAAATATTAACATAATAATTTTTCTATCGCAATTAGATCTTACGTATACAATTCTCCTATAAATATAAGACGGTTTTCTAGTGATGATAATTTTATGGAGAAAAGAAATTTGCACTTCAAAGAATTCTTAAAGCTGATGTTAAAAATTTGATATGAATAACTCGAAATAGGATCACGACGACTTTTTCTAAAGATATATCCTGCAATGTTATTAAATGTTACCTTAAGTTTACGTTGGACAATTTACAAAAATTTTACATCCATTTAAAAGTGTTGGAATAAGGTACGGCTTGGCTAATAATATACGTATTGAAAAAGATGTGTCAATAAACGATCATAAGTTACTCAATATGTGATAGACTCTCCTTACGACGAAACTAATATAATTAGACCATATAAGTCGATCATTGATACCCGAGTTACAGACTGACTCGACAATATCAATATAATCTCCTGACATACCTCCTAACATAGTCAATTTTCCTTCCAAACTTCGAAAGAAACATACATTTAGATTTCGAGGGGTTAATACAAAGTTCATTAGCACAAGCTCAACTATTTATTGTGTTCAAATTGTCATTAATTTGAATCGCGCAAAACTTACATCATTGATATTGCAGCTATGATATAGTCGCACATCGTCTAAATTTTACGTCTGATATCAGGTAGACCATTTATATATATGCAGAAAAAAAGAAGTGCGAATATGGAACACTGCGGAACTCCTCTGTTGACTTTAAGTGTGTGTCTGACTGATTTTTTACCACTAAGCGGAACAAGTTGGAATCGATTACCGAGATAGGAAGAGAAGCGATTATAAGCTGAGCTAAAGAAGTAAAACTGTTTATATAGTTTATTTATCAAAATTTTGTTTTCAACAATATCGAACTTACTGATCTAGGAGAATTAGAAAACATCATATTTTTATCAAGTTGTGATCGATAATCATCACTCACATCTACAAAAGCTGTTGTACAACTTCTACCTCTCATAAAATCGGACTGTCATAAATTTAATTGCTAACAGGATGTTAGAAAGAAATGGAAGAATCACTCCTGGTCTACGTTCATTATTTAATTTGAGAATAGTGCTAATTTTTGATAACTTCCAACCATCAGGAAAAATAGTATAAAACTATGTTATGTGTGGTAACAATTTTGGTATTAAAGATTCCAAAAAATTTTTAATGATCTTGCAAATTTCCTTCTAATTGGATCTACTATCGGTAACATGGAAGAATTTTCTTTGATAAAACGAAGATTTTGTGCAAATAGGAATGGTTTTTAGTTCCGTCGTTTTAAACCTTTTGTTGGACCTTTATATCATTTGATTTATTATTTTTATATTTATATTCAATTTATATTATATTCTATTTTATTCATAAAGAAAATATTAACCCCCTAATTATATACGTTCAATGAATATATAGTAGACATATAGATAAGCAATTGAGTTGTTGAATCAAATTAAACGATTAGGATTAAGGATATGCAAAATCTAGAGTTAAGTAAACATTGAAATCATAAAATTAGTTGAATAATATAATTACATTCGGTAGTTCTTTTTATTTGGTAAACGTTTTGGTATTTTCGTGCTATCAGTTATAATTCACCAAGTGATCAGTGATATTTCACCAATTTGAAAATAATTAAATAATAAAATTTTTAATTTAATGCTTTCTTAAAAATTATTAAGAAAGAAGTTTGGCACCCGAAAAGGGACAAGTGATAAATTAGTGATTGCGTTCGAAAAGAAAATGAGGACCAAACTCACGAAAAACTTTTATAAGTTATTTAAAAACATAAATTCGCGAATGTTATAAATTTTATAAATTACTTAAAATTTACAAAATGAAAGTGGTGGCAAATCTTATAAATTAATTATGATTTAAAAAATTACATCACATAAAATTAAAATAAAGTAATAAAACAAATTAAAAGTTAACGAAAAGACATAAAATATACAACATACAAATTAAATAAAAACAATAACAATATATAACATAAACAATAAAAACAAAGTTAGTGTTATGTTTTGAAATAAATAAAACAGAAAAATAATGATAAGCAAACATAAGCATATAAAAATAGAAGAAAATCAGAAATATAAAAAATACAAGAAAATACAAAACAGTGTAATAAAAAAATACAAATATAATGTAACAAATTTCACAACACACTTTACACCGAACATGACCCGCTACGCAAACAACAATCATCACATCGTTGGATGACTGGGATGTTAAGGACTGCGTATTTAACTTGACAAATATTCTTGGAAAATAGTAAAACCTACTGCAATATTTTGTTGGATGTATCATTGAAACCTAAAAAAGTGACTAAGGTTTATGCCTTTAGAAGCTGACAAGCAACTGAATGTAATTTTACTCTCTTTTTAACGAATATTGCTGATGTTCTTGTCATATGTGTGTAAAAAGCCGAAGATGTTCGGCCCGACCTCTGATATAATTTGCATCTTACAGCTGCATACGCTGTGACCGTTCACACTAATTTCGAAATACGAATTATGTTCGATTATTGTTATTTATAACACACAGTGTTCATATTGTAATTTGATTTTTGTTTAATTGTAACAAATTGACTAAAACGATTTTACTCGGTAAATTGAATATTTTATATACCGAAGGCTGTGTATAAAGCGTTTTAATTTTTATTTTCTGAGATCAAGTAAGTTACTCTTGATTCAAGTAGCGCTACTTATAAAGAAGTGACTACATTCGAATCGGAAATTTCGTGCCCGAAGATTTTCTATTAAATTTTTTTATTCAAAACAAGTGAATACTAATAAATTGAAATATAATTCAACGAATATGTTTGAAACTTCATTCATCACACAAGCTCATCATTCAAGCTTATCATTCACACAAGCTCATCATAAGAACGAACATTTCAATTTTAGAACAAATAGCATTAAACTGTACTAAATCAACTAAAATTTTGTTTTGTGGTCACACTAGGCACATTTTTTCCATTTTTGTTTCATCAAATAGCAGCAAACAAAAGTATGAGAAACCATGTTTGAAATATGGTCACACTTGGGAAATGTTTGAAACAAAAGAAATATTTGACCATTATTATTATTGAACTTTAGAAGAGAAGTCGAGAACTTTCTAGTTTAATTAGCTTTATTGGATAGAACATTATTGTGAATAAAAATGAAGTTGTAAAAAACTCATAAGTAAAATATAGAGTTTTACAACAGGGTAATGACAATATTCAATTTATAATATTAACATTTATCTACATAAGAAAACTACACAAGTTAATAAATGTAAAACTGTATAATTACTTCAACAATATTTTCGTTCGTTATGGAAGATGAATATTTTCCTGTTTTGTGTTGCGGACCTTCAGTGATATTTTGCGAAGAGAAAAAAAACGGCTATGGGTTCAGCGCAGAAAAGAAGAAGGATGCACAGAAAAATTCGGAACTTATTCACAATAAAATTAGCATAAACAAATGTTTACATATCTTAACATATATGTTAAATCGACAAATTGGAGATCGAATACATATAAATTAAATGATTTATTTTAGGTCTAATTTGAAAATTTTTATAGAGATTTTTGAAAAAGGTTTTTATTTATTTATTTTTTGTTTTTTTGTTTTATTTGTTTTGAAATTTACCCTATCGTCATTGAATTCCAAAATGAATTATACTTGTGTAAAAGGAAAATGACTTCCATTCATAATATTGTTATCTGAATATTTTCACTTGCTTATTTTCAGCAACAAAAACATAAAGTTCTCGTGATAATTTGCAAAAAAAAAAAACAGAATCACTGCAAGAAAAGATTTTCAGGAACAAAAAAGTAGAGTTCTCGTAATAATTTGCAAAAAACCAAAATCAATGCAAGAAAAGAGGTAGGTCGTTTCAGAGAAAGTCCTTTTTCTTTAATGAGTTTTAATCTATTTTTTAAAAACAAACATTTTACAGAATAAATTTGCACTTAACCTCTTATATTTCTCATACAGAATTGATCGTTACAACCCTTCAGTCAGGATTACAACCAAGTTTCTCACATCTCCCATGTTGTGTGGATTAATTTTTATCCACGAATGGTGGAAACCTACAGCCTAAAATTCAATTCTTTTTGAGAAACTTTTTCATGGCAATGTTATTTATTCTCAGAGTTTTTGCCAAAAATTTGCTGAGAGGAAGTCGCTGAAGGAATATTTTTTTCTATTTCATTTTATTTATATTAGTTTTAACCGCGGTCTCACTTTTAATAAGCCATCTCACTACCTACTAGACTACGACGACTTCACATAATACATGCGTATATACATATGAATAGTATATAGTTACATATGAATAGTTTGTATATAGAAAAGCATTGGTGATTTAGTTTTGCCGGTAGATAACACGGCCGAAAAATATGAAAGAGCAAACAAAAGTTGTTGTTAAAATATTTGACACTGAATGGTCAGACTTAAAACATTTTTGTTTGATGGCAAATAATTTAATTTCCCAAAATTGAAAACTATTCTGTTGTCACATTATGGCAAAGAAATATTTTAGGTTTTGGATCAAATATTTTGCAGATGTGATCATACCTAAAGAAGTAGATATATATACCAGCTAGAGATCTTTTGAATTCTTGTCCCCAAAATAATTTGATAACCGACGTACAGGCGTTTGAAAAAAGAAGGAATTTAAATGGCATTTGTGAAAAAATGCCAATTTGGCTGTTACATTATGAATCAACTTTATCTAATCCACTTCGAAGTTTTGTGTATTAAGGTCAATCACAAATTTGCAACCTGATCGTATAATCAACATTAAGAATTCCATCAAATGTGGAACTAGCTGATTCTTGCTTTTATAAGCCTTAGAGAATTGGTATACTAATTGGCGCTCCTTTCGGTACTAATTGGACCTTTCATTGACTTAATGTGTGTTGGCCAATTCAAATTAGGCCCAAGTCTTCCAGTTCTTCAGAAAACTTCGTTTGGTTGGATTGCAATCAGTCAAAGGACTCTTTCAACACTACAGTATTTCATACAAATACTTCAATAGAAGACGAGAGCAATGTTGATTTGATCGTCAGAAAATTTTGAAAGTTAGAAGAATTTCCAACCGAATGAACTGAAATTTATTCTGAGGAGCAAAAAAATTCAATTCTGCAGTAAGACGTCTTGAGTCGGGATGGTTTGAGGTTTCTTTACCTTTTAAGTCTGATCCTAAATTGTTAGGATCTTCATGTGAAACTGCCAAGCGACGATTTCTCTCTTTGAAACAAAGACTCCAAAGATGATACTATGAGACTGATGTATCATGATTTCATGAAGGTGTATTTCAATTTGAGTCATATGTAACTTTTGGACAAATTTCCTAATTCCTCACTATTTCATTCAACATCAATGTGTTTTGCGCCATTAGAGTACAACTACCAAATTTCGGGTAGTATTCGATGCGTTATGTAGAACTTCTTACTATTAATGGTTCAAGAAGAATTGTATTATATGTATGTAATCACTACGGATTTTGAAAAAATTTATAGTCAAGTCATAATTAATGACAAGGATAGAAATTTTCAATTGATTCTTTGACGAGAGAAGCTTTTTCGGTTGAATACCGTCACTTATGGTACAGCTTCATCGCCATTTTTAGCCATTAGATGTCTGATTCACTTAAGCGACATATATAAAAATACTTTGCTTATTGGTTCGAAAGTTGTTCGCAGTGATTTCTACGTGGGTGACTTACTTACCGAAGCTGAGAGCTATGATGAATTAATTTAATTCGAAATCAGTCAGCTGGTTTTAATCTCTCCAAGTGTTTTTCAAACCATCTGAGAATTCTCTACAGAATGATAAACTAATACATAGCGATTCAGACTCTGCGAATTGCATTGGGCATACATTGGATTACGAAGAATGATTTATTCAAATTTCATTTGAAACATAATTACCAAGTTTCATGGCGCCACATGCCTACTAGTACTAAACGACGGTTCAAAATGGCCTGCTAATGAACATTTTGAATTAACAGAGTACAAAAAGTTATTGGAAACGAGAAAAGTAAATGTATTCCTTGCAGTAGAGGGGATTTCTAACTGTCTACTAGATATGATATCAAGATACTCTTCATATGAGAAATTCCTGCGAGTAACATGTTTTGTATTCAGATTCATCGATAGTCTGAGGAGACATAAGACAACCTACTGCAACGGTCTCGTAGAGGCTGTCCAGAAATCTAATTTTTCAGAGGAGATTTCTAAATTACAGAAATCTCTCTATTGTGGGTAGGTGGGAGGTTGCTTAATGCGAATTTGCCATATGATGCAAAATCTTCCACTTTTATTACCGAGACAAAATATCATACTTTGTTGGCGACATCTTTATTTCTAGAATTGCCATGCTGGCACAAACGCACTCTACGCTCGCCAGAGAGAGAATCTGGTTAATTGACGCCAGGGAGGAGAGCAGTTGCATTGTTAGCAAGTGTGTACATCGTTTCCGCTACAAGTCAAGGCTTATGTCCCAAATAATTGGAAACTTGGTCACTAATAGAATGAGAACTGCACGACCATTTCTTATCGCCGGCGTAGACTTTTGTAGTCCTGTTTATATCTCTGAGAATTCGTGATCGACCAGAATTGAAAATGAATTTAGCGGTCTCCGTGTGTTTCACGTCTGAGGCGGTCCATTTATCAACGACGGAGAAGCACTAACTCCAGCACATCTGTTAGTAGGAGGGGGTCTGCGTTCGCTGTCGCCAGAATCCGTAGGCGACGGGATAATCAGAGAGCAAAAGTTATAGAAGCGTTGGCGAATACTTTGTGATCTTAAGCAGACATTTTGGCAGGCTTGTCACGAGACTACATCCTGGGTCTGCAGGGCAAAGCTAGGTCAAGTCGTAATCGTTTTAATTGAATGATTATATTCATTAACCGATTTCTCAAGTAGTTCTTTAAATTTTTGGACGTCCCGTCTCAATCATCTCACAATTTCTGCCAAAGTGGAATGGAAGCGATCCATTGACCCTTTGCCTCGCTTCTGCATAAAGAAGTTGTAAAAATATTGATTTTCAGGTCATCCTTCAACATAAACAGAATTGATCCTGAATTTAGACTCATTATCCATTACAAATTTTTGGTACCCCATAAAAAATATAAGTACCCTCAAAGGTTTCCTTACGTCTTCTATGGATCTTCGATTTAGCAGTTTGCATTCGATTTAGCAGTAAACATACTTCGAAACCTTATCAATGGATGTTAGTATTAGTTTGCGATCTGTTGAAAAAATATCAAGATGAATCGTATGTGCGGGAAAAGTTGGTATAGGTGTTTGTTTTAATTCAGTTGTATTTGGGTGTCATTCATATTTGTTTTTCTCACATGTTGCGCGTAGTTTAATAATTCGCTTTTTTTTCTAACCATTCCTGGAAAATAATATTGTTACAAAAGGTGAAATGGTGTAACATCGTTTACCATTAAAAAGCTAAACAAAAGCTACAAAAATAAAACAACAACATCAGTCTCACGAAAATGTTATAAACAAGTAAACTAACAAGCAACAGCAACACTGCGGGGACAAACGTAAACAACCTACACTAACAACAAAGAAGTAAACATGCATGAATGTAAATAACATGTCTACATTCATAGAATTATCGAAAAGGCGAAGACCAGACCTTCGCCTACGAGAACATTCATCAGACTGTTTACGTCGCTATATAAAAGGCAAGGAAAAGCACCCAGAGTCGGAGTAGAAGTTCAGTCAGTCTTGTGTGAAGACGCTTTGCATGTGGAGTAAGTAATCGTGATTTGACGATCTCCGTTACAAAGATCTACAGAACAATTGTGTAGTAATTGTTATTGTTTATCGCAAAGGGCATAAACAAAAGAATAACAAATGAAGCAATTGTTGTTTTTAGAACCAGTTGTGAACAATGGCACACAAAATTGTGCGAATCATAAAGAATTTAATTAGAATAAAACAAAATTTATTTTTATTTTTATTTGTAATTTATGAGCTCATATTTCAAAAGTTTTTAAAAGGTAAAAACGTAACAATATTTTTCCAATATTTGTGCCCTCTTCTCTTTTTCATTGCAATGGGCTCTGTTATGTTCCTCTACAATTATGTTCTCTTGGTCCCATCGGAAACAAATAGCTCTGTAAACCCACACTTATAATTGTTACTTGATAAGGCATCACCCACTACGTTTGCCTGTTCAGGTTTGTACCTCAGTTTGTAATTATATTCTTCTAGAGCGCATTTCCATCTTTTTATTTTTGAATAATGATTGTTGCTACTTAGGGCATACATCAACGGTTGGTGGTCAGTATAAATAATTACCTGTTTTGAGCAGTAAACATAATTTCTTAGGTTATTGAGAGCCCAAATTATAGCCAATAACTCTCGCTCATTTGTAGCGTAACGTTCTGCTGTTGCATTTAAAGTTTTGGAAACAAATGCAATTGGCTTATCTTCTTAGCTGAGGATGGCCCCAAAGGCAAAGTTAGAGGCATCAATTGTAAGCTAAAAACCTTTATCGAAATCTGGGTGCGATAACATTACCACCTGTAGTACTAAAGCGTTTTTAAGCCCTTCGAACGCTTTTTAGCGGCATCGTCAAGATTTTTTTTATTTGACTTGATGTTGATTTTGACACTCGTCCTTCTGCTGCTCTTAGGGGTGTTATTAGTGGTTTTACTTTATATCAGCATAACCTTTTATAAATCGCCTATAATATCCAGAAAGTCCTAGGAAACATCGAAGCTCCTTTAGAGTCTTAGGATACGGTAGTTTTAAAATTGATTCAACTGTCTTTGGATTAGAATTTGTTCACTCTTCTGACACAATAAACCCCAAATATTCTACCTCCGTTTTGAAGCATTCGCGTTTATTCAATTGAACCTTCATGTTAGACGATTCAAAGGTTGCAAATATTTTTTCCGCGTTTTGTAGATGTGATTTTTCGTCTTTACTGAAAATTATAATATCATCGACATATACGTGAAAAATATTTCCTATGTGATTCCTCAGTATATCGTCCAGAGTTCTCTGGAAGATAGAAGGCGCATTTTTAAATCCAAATGGCAATCGAGTGAACTCGTACTTGCCGTTGTTGACGAAAAAAGCTGTCTTAGGCACATCCTCACTTCTTAACGGGATTTGGTGGAATCCAATCAAGCTCTGTGAAATATTTATTTCCCCCCAAGTTCGCCAAAACTTCGTTTATTTCAGTGTCTGCCACCGTTACTGCCTTCAATTTTCGAAAGTCTACTACTAACCTAAACTTTCGTTTTCCAGAATGATCCTCTTCTTTTGGTACCACCCAAATGGGAGTATTGTATGGGGATCGTGACGGCCGTATAATTCCATAACATAGAAGACGGTTAATTTCATCCTTCACTACTTCTTTCAATGGCATGGCATAAGGGTAGCCTCTAGAATATATTGGATTGTTGTTTTCTGTTCGGATCTATCCTTCCACCACGGTGTTATATGTTAATCTTTGATCAGGATCTGCAAATAATGGACCGCGCTGTTTTACAATATTTTCCAATGATTCTTGCTGATTGCTTTTAGACTGTCATTTCCCAGAATTCCATCAAAAGAATTAAATCCTGGAAAAAGGAAAAATTTAATAGGTTATTCCTCAACTCCGAATAAGTGGACAAATGTATGATGGGTTATTTTTATATTACCGTTGGCTGGTTTTGTGCTAAAAATGTTCTGGTTAGGTTTGGGTTTTTTACTTAATCTGAGTTAATATAATTCTTATTGCTACCATTATCTAATAGAAATCTCAAGACTTTGCCGATCCTCGTGTTTGCCTCAAAATAAGGTAACGAGGAACAATTTAGTCTAAAAGATATACAGCAGCTTCTATAACGTCCGGCTTTTCTTCAGATTCTTCGTCATTACAATCTGCTGGAATTTGTTGGAAATAATCATCAACATAGTAGGGTATCGTTGCTCCGGCAAGATCAGTTTCGTTGCTTCCTGAATATGAAGTTTCCCAGTAATAAGGTTCGTCCGGTATATTTCCCGAATGGAAATTTCTTTGGAGTTTGTCCACTGGTCCTTGGAATGAAGTTCCAGCTGGTCACTTAAACATCTGCTGACTTGGTTGTCTATTTGCATTTGTTATTTGAATTGATTTATCCACCTCCAATGCTTCATTTGTGGGATGTTGGTTGGCTGTTTTTTAACAAACGGGGTGTGTCGTTGTTCCTGATTTAAAAATCTATCCTGATATATCTGATTGTTTCAAAAATATTGAGGGTTATTGGGATGTAGATTCGGATATTGATAAATCAGGAAACTAGAATTATTCTAGGTTTTGTATCTGGTTGCCGTAGCCCCGCCGATATGTGCCAATTCTGGGTGAAAATTTTTTTATTGATTGTACTCACTCCTGCTGTCTCTTTTATTTAGTTGAGATTGTGCGTAATTTCTTCTAAAATTCACAATGTCCAATTTGAGATATATGTACATGAAGAGCCTGCGGCTGAGAACTTGGTTCTCTTATACTTAGCAATCTCGGAAGGTCCCCATTTAGCCAACTAATAAATGTATCAATAATAAATGTATCAAGTTTTCTCTATACGTATCTGTCATAGCGCGAAGACTACAATCATTCAGATCTATAAAAGAAACTTTGTCCAATATTAGTGACAGATGCCGACATCCTGATAGAAAACCATAATAGATTTTTTTTCCCTGACATAGTACGGTCATCTCGTACTTTAAAGTACCAATATCCCGTTATCGAAGTAATGCATACTCAAACATTTTTTATTCTCCTCCATTCTACAGGAGTTCTGTATGACTCCAACGCAGTATTTAATTTTCGTACGGATTGTGTGTAAGATCGCGTAATATTTACCCGATTCTTTAATCGAGTCATACAATTCTAATATTCCACAGATTTTCCATTAATTGAATTTATCCGCGACCCCTGAAAACTCCTTAAGGATTTAACGACGTCGCGTGCTCGATCTAATGCCTCGAGTTTTGGAGTAAGTTAGCCGAGTGGTTGATCTAGACCCTCATCTAGATCATGATCACTTGTTATTTCAATCGTCTCCTTTATAAGTTCCCTGTCATGTGGGCCGCATTAGAACCTGATGGTAAATTATTATTTGCAATAGTGAGGGTTCTATTTAGCCTTTCTGTTAGTTCGTCAATCAATTCGTCTGGCATAGAAATTTTCAACAAAATGAACTAGATTAGCTTCTTGGAAAAAAATAATAATTTGTAACGGTAAAAAGAAAATGTTATTTACTGCTAAATATTTGAAAGTTAAAGAAATATTTTTAATTTTAATAATTATATAGTAAAATATCTAATATACTTAAAAAAAGTAGATACAATAAGCTTACATTAATAGACGCAGGATTATGTTGTTCTTGTTGATACGATGTTTTCTTTTTGAGTTGATTCGTTTGATTTGATTTGTTTCTTTTTGTTGTAACTACACTCTACCGTTCGTTCTTCGTTGGTTTTAATCTTATTTCTTTTTTAAGATTAAACTTTTTTGTCTGTGATACAATTTTTTATTTATTATTTAATGTTCTCTTAATTTTTCAGTTTACTAAAATCTAGTTTTATTTCTTTGTTTTAACACACAGTTTGAACACTTTGAGATAATTTTTTATTTATTATTTAATATTCTCTTAATCTGTTTTTTTTTATTTTAAATTAATTTCTTTTTTTTTCAGTTTAAACACTTTTTGATTTTGAGACAATTTTTTATTTGTTTTGCTTTTAATTTTGAAAATTGAAAATTGTTGGTTTTGTTTTTTTTTTATTTTTGATTTATTTCCCTTTTTTATATTTATATTTAAATTTTAGTTGTATTTAATTAATTGAATTTAATTATTTATTACTTTTTTTCAGTAACATGTAAGTTCACTTTTTCTACGCGCTTTACTGGGCTATTACCAAGGCTATGGCGTACACGTTTCATCCTTAAAAGGATTACTAAGGATTACCTTGGCAAGGCTTGACTGTTATTAGACGCGGGATGGGGATCTGCCTTGAAGAAAAGGAGGTTCTGCTCGGGCGCCAATTAAATGATTATTAATTATTGCTTTGAAAAATTATTTTGTGTTGTGTTTTTAGAAAAATTACTGCTTTTTTAGATGGCTTAAACAAAAATTCATTGAACATGACCGGTGTTATAGTGGATGTTTATATGATTTTAAAACGAAATTCATCATATAACATGCTTTAAAATATAGTTATGTTTACACACGGAAAATAGAGACGGAGAAGTTTAAAGTTTTCTTACAAAAACGTATTCGAATAAGCTTTGTATAGTCGGGGACCTGAATGACCGTATTGGTGAAGAGCAAGTATAAGACAAAATTTACTACGAGATTTGCCACTATTAGCCGCTCTAAACGATCGAAAAATAAATAATTCAGTTCAAAAAAATGATGAACGTTGTTGGTTTGTGGGAGAACGGTTAATGATGCTCATGGAAATTACATGCTTCTGGTAGAAGATAGAGTAATGGGTAGCTCGGCTATTTGTTTGTTCATATAACTTTTTACAATATGTTAATGATTGATTGATTGATTAAAATTATAACACCAAGTTACAAATATAATGGTGACCTAAAGTCATAAACTTTATTGTAATAGCAAAAAATTTGTTGAATATAAGAGAAACCCCGAAGTAATTCTGGTAATCAACCACTTTAAACTAACATTTCAGTAAATACAATGAAATCAATAGCAAATAATATAAAGAAAGTCAATGATATGAAAAAAACTACAACTTATGAACACAAACATATTTGATTTGATTAGAAATGACGGAAGTCCTACTATCCGTAAACATTTAAACGTATATAAAAAGAATTTAAATAAAATACTCTATTACTCTCCAAGGAATAAATTTATTAAAATAGTTAGCATTTATTACCTAGAGGGAACCAAAAGATAAAACTGAAACTGAACAAGTCTTCAGGCCAGGAAGGTACTCCATACGAATTTTCTAAATGTTGTTTTTTAAAAGATATGTTAATGATTTTCAATAATATATTAATTAGAGAAAAAATCTCATTATCGTTCAGGTGATGCATTTTGACATCAGTATTTAAAAAAGTGATCTAAATTTGCCAATAAATTATAGGCTTATCGTTGTGGTTATTCTCTGCAAAATTTTTAATGCGATTGTGTTGAGTGACGTTTCTGCTTGGCTTACAAAAAACAATATTTTGGACGAGTAAATGATTTTTCCGATATGGTAGCTTGAATAAAGCTGGCGTTAATATAAAAGTTTTGCTGTATGCAGATGATAGTGTAATTTTGTCAGTCACCTAGTGGTTTATTCGCTCTAAGAATATTGTCGAACGAGGGGTTTGAAAGTAAATTTGAACAAATCTTAAATTCTCGTATTTCATAATGGTCCAAGGATTTGTGCGCGTCTAAAGTGGTAAACATTGACAGTGTTACACGTATCTTTAAGTTAACATCATGTTAATCTGTCATTTAATACACGTTTACATATAAAGCTTTCTGCTCCTAAAATTGCATTTTCTTCCACATAGTCTAAATAAGTTATAAGAAATTAAAAGTATCTGAAGCTAGGTCTAAGTTTATTTCGTTTTATGCTGTACAAATTTGGAGTTCCAGAAGATATAATGATATGATGATTATTTACCTGCTTTACATAACTCTTAACTACATGTTGTATATGGAAATTCTTTATTTCAAATACAAAAATTCATTTTTGCTATGTAAGCAAAATATTATCTCTTAAGTACTTAAGAGCTTCCACGAATACTGGCTACTAAAGTTATAGAGTCAAACTTATTCTGGGCAGAGGAATGGCTAAGTCTATATTATATTTCCGAGACTCTAAAGGATCACATTCGCAAGATACCAGAATTTAAATAAAGTTAGGTTGTGTGAAATCGTCATAGTCTAGTAGGTAGTGTGTTGGCTTATTCGAAATGACGCTAAGGTTCAAACACCAACCCAGACATTGCGAACAAAACGAAATATGAAAAAATATTCTTTCGGGGACTTCCCCTCAGCAATTTTCTAGCAAAAACTCTAAGGGTAAATTAAATTGCCATGAAAAGTTTCTCAAAAATCTGTCGTTCGGAATCGATTTTAAGTTGTAGGTCCTGCCTTTTAACAATAAAAAGTAAAATATGTAAGTGGCATGAAAAACTAGGTTGTAATCCACAGCCTGCTCAGAAAAATATTCTTACATTCGTTACGGAATTAATCACGGCCTGGATGTCCGAGTAAATCAAGAGATTTTCAGAAGTAATCCCACCGCCCGACAAGCATTACCCCGCTTTTAAAATAGCCATGATTTCTGCCTGGAAAACACTGAATAATCACGTTTAATATCTGAACCTTTAATAAATATACCACAGACCACTCTGTCACGCATCCATCTCAACGGTCCCATTGGGAACCGCCTTTATATAGATCCAGTATGTAATGATGGGTCTAATACCCTAGATCTTATTTACGGTCCCTTTCAGGTGAAAAGAGCTGTTGTCGCCTTCCTAGCCCTCACAATAATGTTGGGATCCAGAATACCTCCTAGATATTTATCCCTCTTGGATAAGGAAAATGAATCCATTGAACCATTGAAAGATATCTTGTATCGTCAAAATAATCAATTCTGTTTATTGTGGATTGACATTAAAACCACATGAGCACCATTAAGTTGCCTGCTTGAGGGCTTTGTTGCATCTCAAAGAGAGATGTCGCGGATCAAAATCCGATACTATAATGGCCAGATCATCCGCACAACCACAGACCTTAAAACCACATTGGTGCATCTCTACTAGCAAACTCTCTGCAACGATATACTGCATCAAAGGTGAAAGAACGCCCCTTGTGGTGTGTCTTTTTACATTCCTTGCCATGTGAACTTCTCCAATAGCGGCAGTAATAATTGACAAATTCCTTAACGAACCTCGTAACAGGTCCACTAACATTATATTTATCAACAGTCCTAACAACAGCTTCTAGTGAGTAATTTTTATATGCCAGAACTTACTCAATGTTCCCCACCAAGCAGCTCAGTACAGTCTCAGTGGATCTGGCCTTAGTATAGACGTGTTGAGCACTGCTGGCAAGTTTGGAAAAGTCCAAATATATTATCGTAGTCCACAATCACTTCCACTGCTTTAAGGTTAGTAGGTTAGAGATCACTCGCAATGAATATAGGTGGTCTCTCAGCTTTTGGGATAAAAACTACATTGGCCTCTATCCACTTAGCAGAGACATTTGAGTACAGACAGACAATAAATTCCTGGACGTTTGTAGAGAGTACTGTATATTAAGAGTCTCCTCATCCGATATAGTCCAGGTATTATTATTCGACCTATTAGGTCCCATATTAAAGATAGCCTTTATCAGAAGTCTGTGAAATCTGATATGTACCTTCATCGAATTCTTTCATTTCGATGTAAATTGTCTTTGTAGTCAGTCCAATTTAATTTGGCCTAATTAAACATTCTCCTAGATTCGTGCCGCAATGATGCACCTTTAAGACTTCTCCATTTAGCCCTTAGAATCTTTCTGCTGCAGGCTTTATCAATAGCTATTTTGTAGGTATTTGTCTGAAAAAGGCAACGTCCTGAATAACAGCAAGTGGCTAAACGTAGCAGAAAACGACATAAAGGCGTCCCAATCACTATCCTGCCAATTCCTATAAGGTTGTGTTGTCTTCCCCGAGATCCCGCAGAGTTGTTACGACAATTTTTATAAAAAGAAGACAATATCCAAAGAAATAGCAGTATATAAAAAGTATACTTAATTTCTAACATATTTAAATTAATTTTATTTATTATCAATATGTACTAAAAAATATATTCTTTACACATATTTGCATAGTTATTAAAAAAAAAATAACACAACAATCAATTTTTAAGAATTATATTTATCATCACTTACGATATTATTATTATTATTTTATTACATATATTATTACTTTAGAATTACTTAAAATAAATAACTAGTAGTTCATTTCGAAATTGTATTTACATTTAATAATATGGGTTATTGTTTGTGGTTCTAACCTATTCCATTCATGAGCAGAATCTATATCAGTCATAGTAGTAAAATCTGAGAGTAAAAGGTTGTCCTGAAAAGTTTCTCAAAAAATCTGTTCGTGAGGAGCTAGCCTAATCTACTGTCTAAAGGGTTGTAATGACCAAATAAGTAAGCAAGTATCTTCTCAAATCCGTGGAAGACACAACCCTTCCGGGATTAGAGAAAGGAAAGGGATTCTTCATTGATGTTTATTGAACGCTTTCCTGAACCCAGTATTGGGTTCCCCAACATTGGAAACACACCAATTGCTAACAGACAGCTCATCATTAGACATATTAATAAGGTTCACAGTATCATCACGTTACGCTAGTATCGGACAGAACTTTATTGTTCTTGGTAATTTGTTCAGTAATCATCTGGTGCTCCGCTTCCTTGCCGGATATGCGCTGGCTTAGGAGATCTGTCGCTTTTCTTTTTAGGCATCTTAGTATCCTTTTCCAATGGGACATTTTTACATGCCCATTCTAAATTTCCTTTATACAAAAGAAAATAGGTTATTTTTACCTACATACATACATACATACATAATTGGCCATTACAACCCTTCAGTCAGGATTACGGCCTAGCTTCTCACACCACTTATGTTGTGTGTGCTAATTTTATACATGAGTGGCGGGACCTACAGTTTAAAGTCGACTCCGAACCACAGATTTTTTTGAGAAACTTTTCATGGCAATTTTATTTACTCTCAGAGTTTTTGCCAGAAATCTGCTGAGAGGAAGTCGCCGAAGAAATATTTTTTTCATATTTCATTTTTGATGTCTGACCGGGGATTCGAACCCTGGCCTTTCGTCTAATAAGCCAACACACTACCTACTAGACTACGGCGACTTCATTTTTTATTTTTACCTACTTAAACATAAAGAATTTATTTTTTAAGGATAAGTCCAACAAATTGAATTTATTTTCAATAAATATAATGTATTATTAGTCTAATAAGTATTTAAAAATTATTAAATTCAAGATTCATTAATTAACTTAATTAGTTTAAGTATTTAAGGATCAATTTAAGGTTAACTAACTTTAGATATATTAATTAGATTAAAGAAAATATGTTATAGGAAACTGATGAAGTTTAAAAAAAGAAGTAAACATAAGGTAATAATTGATAAACTTTTGCCGTTCTGCCTTAATTATGTTCAATCACCTTCGGCAAAGGAAAGAGTTTAGATAGCATCATTTTAAATGAGGAATTCAGTCTTTAGAATAGTCACTCTAAGAAGACCATCAGAACCAGTATGTGTCTTGTCGTAATCAAGTATCCAAGAAGGTGCGGACAATTTTCGCTTCATAGAATAGTGACACCATTCACATGCAAGTTTAGTTTTACCTTTGACCATTTGGCTTTATGTTGTAGAGAAATTAGATAATCCGTTGACTTTAGTGATCAAAATTGTTGTATCAACTGCTGAATATGTTTCCATTTGTAATGCGTTGAAGATATTAAATGCGAGACAAGCACGATTGCGAATTAAGAATTGCCCCGATTCTTGTTGACAAGATAGTTAACTTATCATAATTTAAGGCAGCTTGACGCATTGTTCTCCGCAGATGATATTTTGCACTCTTTTCTGTAGATTCCCAGAAATGAAGTATGTAAGTAATGTAGTACATCTGTTTTATTTTTGATGATAAGAAATTTGAAACATTGTTATGAAATTCAAAGCATGTCACTAATTTGTCAACTTCATTATATTTTTTCTTAGCTCCGTATAAGTTTGTTCCATTTGTACTGTGAACATGTCCACATAGATTTTTTCTGGCAATAAATAAATATCTAGTGCAGCTAAAAAGCATCTAAGTCTGTCTCTAATTCCAAGTGAATTGCTTTGTTTAATAGGCATATAAAATGGCCATTATACTGCTTGTACATGTTAACGAAAAATAAATTGAATTAACAAAAAATGAATTACGCAATTATAAATAACCATAACCGGATATATTCCAGACTGTCAACAACACACTTTTAATTAACACATACAAAAATTAAAATTTATTAATAAGCATATTATTGATTAACATGGGTATAATTAAACTTAAGTAACAATTTTAAAGTTAGTTCTTAATTAAAAGTGAACCAATAAAGATCATAAAAATTTTTTTATGAAGAAGTAACTCCCAATTACTTAACTGGCGCCCAACAAAAACAAAAGCACCCCATAGGCCACTTGACACAACAACAAAAGGACAAATTAAAAGGCGTTATCGAGAACCATTAATCACTTTTCAGTGAACCAGACGAAAATCTGACATACACAATCGCAGACATTCAGACAAAAACACAAGAATCTGTTTATTTTCGATACTACTCGTATCCTATGTATTTCAAGGAAGAAGTCGAAAGACATATCCAATACCTTTTAAAACAATGCATTATTAGACCATTTATATCAGATTATAGTTCACCCATTTGGGTTGTGTCAAAAAAAGATGATGCATCAGGGCAAAAAAAATTAGAATAGTCATTGATTACACAAAAATTGAATGAACAAACTATACTGAACCAATATTCAATTCCAGAGATTAATGATGTTTTGTCACAACTCGGACAAAATAAGTTCTTCTCGATAATCGATATCAAAAGCGGGTTTCATCAAATACCACTCAAAGATGCCAAAAAAAAAACCGGCCTTCTCCGTGAATAATGGCAAATATGAATTTACTAGACTGACTGAGAAAGCAGGAAGACATATTGAGGGAATATATAGGTAGAATATGTTATGTCTATATGGATGGCATAATTATTTTCTCCAGAAGCGAATTAGGAAACATTAAAGTCCAACTAGACAAAAGTGAGTTTTTGAAAAATGAAGTAGAATTTTCAAGGTTTATTATTTCGCTCAATGATATAAATAAATACCAACCCTAAAAAGTCGACGTTGAAAGATCTAAGATAATACCTTGGACTTTCAAACTATTACAGACGCTTTATCAGGGATTACACTAATATCGCTTAACCCCTGCCAATGCTTTTAAGAGGGGAGGCAGGACGTTTGTCGAATCAGTCTTCAAAAAGAACATAAATCGAACTAAACCAAAAAGCTGTGGATGCTTTCAAGCATTAAAAACCACGTTAACTTCTGATAATGTAATGTTAACGTACCCGTCGTTCTAACGACAGACGCTTCAAATTATGCTTTGTGAGCAATTTTATCCCAAGACAACCGACCAATTTCATTTTTGTCTAGAAGAAAACTACGCCACAAACAAAAAAGAGCTTCTTGCCATCGTGTGGGCATTGAAGTCGTTGAGAAATTATCTCTACGGGTTTGCGAAAATAAACATTTTTACAGACCATCTCCCTCTGATATACGCGCTGAATAATAAAAATTCGAGTTTTAAATTGAAGAGATGAAAAGCATTCCTAGAAGATTTTAACTACGATCTGCAATATAAACCTGGCAGTACTAATGTAATTGCCGACGCCTTGTCCATACCAGCTACTGACAACTTCCCAATAAACACTCTGACTGCAACCCAACACAGTAGTGACAGTTCGTCCGAAACCCTTCAATGCCTTCAAGAATCAAATTCTTATAGTGAATGAAGAAGGCCAAGCATCTCAACTTCTAAATGTGTTTTCCAACATAACATAGGAACACGATAAATGTCTCCGAAATTAACTACTGAGTCCCTTACACACATTTTAAGAAAAATTTTAAACGCCATCCGTTACTAATTGCATCAAACACAACTGATGAGATTTTAGGAAGATTACAGGAAATCTATATAGAAATTTTACGCGATATAGAGTCAAATACTCTCGGAATATCAGTAATAGATCTAACGAATCGAGGAAGAGCGGAAAACGAAATTAATAAATGAAATATAATAGAGTTCACAGAAGTATGTGCAGAAAACAAAACTCAACTTCTTAACGAATTTTAATTTTCCGAAATTACATGCAAATATCAAAAGATTACCAATGGCTGCAAAATCTGGTGAAAAAAATAAATACAAATTAAAATTGCATCCAGGAAACCCCTTCCGCAATACCCGGGACAGATAGTACACATAGACATCTTTATTACTGAAAAGAAAGGTATACTCACTGCTATAGACAAATTTCCTAAGTTTGCTCAAGTAAAAATATTAAAATCTCGGGGTGCTGAAGACATTAAAGAACCACTTAGCTAAATATTACTTTCTTTCGGGATACCGCAAACGGTAGTGGTTGATAATGAAAAATCATTCAAGTCAGCTTGACTGATTGTTATGTTAGAAAATCAATATAAAGTTAAAGTTGTCTGGGGTCCAATTCTCGTATTCGTATACGAACGTATTTTTACTCGAACGTGCGAGTTTTTTAGTTTTGGGATTCTCTTATTCGTTATCGAGAAAAATGTATCGAAATTTCTAATGATGACATTCGATAACGTGTTATCATTCGAATGCAACCTTGCGAGTTTTTACTCGTAAGCACTAAAGCTTTCGAATTCACGTTTTTCTGCTGTATGAAAGTAACAAATTTATAATAATTTATGAATAAAAAATTAAATCCAGTATTTGTAGGTCAAAACTTTCAAAAATTAATTACACCCAGAAGGATATTCTTGGAAATTTCATGGTTAAGCATTCAGAATTGGCAAAGATACCAAATACTTCTGAGGGAAAGGCAAAAGCTAATCAGCTATGGGAACAGCTAACAGCTAAGCTCAATGCTTCCGGCCGAACAATCAAAGATGCAAAAATATAGCGCAAGGTAGTTTAACAAACTCTTGTTTTAGTTTAATTTATAAATGTATAAATATATGGATGCCTTTAAGTGTTTCATCCACTATCCTCTTGGTAATTTTGTAGTCGCCGTAGTCTAGTAGGTAGTGTGTTGGCTTATTAGACGAAAGGCCAGGGTTCGTATC
>QOCX01000777.1:3281-23490 GCA_005959815.1 Sarcophaga bullata
AATTATAAAATAACCCTCGCATAATTAAAGTACATTGCATTATTGTTAATATAAACGACAACCAAATAGCCTTTACATACATAAATATGTGGGCGTATCATTGAGCTAGAAATGCACGATTTTTTTTTTTTTTTTTTTTTTTTTTTTTTTTTTTTTTTTTTAAAAATGATGCACTCGTATATTAGAGAAAAGCAACATTGAAATTTTATAATACGATTGAATAAAATGAAATTACAAAATTGTTCTACACCATATTTGACATACATACACACACACATGCACATTTCGAATCTGATAACTGGTTTGTGTATGAGATTGAAACAGGAAATATTTTAGTGCAGCAGTCATTAATTATTCGAAAACTTGTGATAACGCAATTTTATCCAACTTAATTTATGTACACTTTGATAATCATCAATACTTTTGCGTTGATATTATTATTTTTGTATATTTTTAATATTCTTCCTTTGATCGACATGCTATGGTCAACATTGTCATAGAAGTTGGTACAAACCGTTGGTATAGTAGTAGTCAGTTCGAAACTATCGAATAAATGACTGGCCGATTTTCATTCTATTTGGAAAACGTAATATCCTGAATATTTGACAAAAGAGTACAATATTGTGGTTCCACAATATGAGAGAAGTAAATAAAAAATTTAAATTATACATACATAGATGTATGTATGCATATATGTACATATAAATATGTATATATGTATGTAATGTATGAAGATGTGAAATTAAACTCACATACATATATACATGTACTTAAACAAAATATAAATCGAAATTATAACGAAACGCACGTATGCACCCAGAGGAAAATGGGTACATTGTGTTCAAATATGTACAAACGTAATTTGAATTTCTGATCGTAGTCATGGTATGAGCATAGAAATTTTTGTTCTCATGTCAAATTAATTCATGATTTTAGTAATTAATTACGTTATGGATTAAAAATTCCAATTCACACATTTTTCATTTACCATAAAAACCTGACAATAATAAACTCAAAATATCCTACAATCCCAGTAAACAATCTTTTTAATGTTTGGATTTTATAATTCAAATTACTAGAAATTTTATATGCAATGAAATGAAATGTAATGAAATGAAATGAAATAAAATGAAAGATATTTCACACACTAAAACATTGGTTAAGCAGTTTAGTAATTTAAATAGATTTTATTCACATAAACATAATGTTTTTGGATGTGTTGATAGAATTAATTCAACAGAATAAAACTGTATGAACAATAAAAAAAATTTAAAATGAAAATCAAACTAATACTTATGTATGTATGTCAGTCATACAACATATTTTTAATGTTTCAGAACTAAAAAGTCGATTAACAATTACTCCAAGCATGGAACGGCACGCATTATATTAATTCCTAGTCATACTAAGGTGAATGGAATGAAACATATATTGTGGCTAACAAAGCTAAAATGTTACATACAATAAGCTTAGATAACTCAATGCCTCAATCAGGTGGGCGGAAACGTCACATTGACTATAGTGAAATAATGACACAGTAGGAAGAATTACAAAAATATTTTGTCGCAATCTTAATGATGGGAGAACTATGAGTATTTTAAAACTAAATAAGAGCAACTAGAGCATGTAATGAGCGTACTTACGTACTTACACTCCGCCTTATATGTACACCTGAGCCGTATTGGTGTGGTGGAAAATTATGAATGCAGAGAGGGCACTGTAGACATTGAAACGATAGATCTATTTGTATGTCATTGCCCAGTTTTCGTAAGATTGAGATTCCAATATTTTGCAATTTTATACGAAACTAAGGTGGTATTCATAATGGTGAGCTCACAACTGGCTTACATGATGGCATGAGACCTTTGGTTTTTCTCCTCTCCTTAAACCTACATACCTACATAAATAATCAATAACAGACCGGGATTAATTAATGTCAAAAAAAATAGAATTTGCGTTTCTGTCGCTTTGTAATCCCGTTTTCAGCATGGATGAGTACCCCTTGTCACCTGTAGGACGAAGGCTTCTACCAAGATTTAAAAAAAAATTCTGAAATTCTTTTTGGTCATTGAACTAAAGTCAAATCTTCTCGCATTCTTATAAGTTTACTCAGGGCACAGTTTCTTCATTTTTTTGCCGGTAGGGTTTGGTTAAAATTACCTTATCCATAATATTAAAAATTGTACCTACCGTACGAAAAAATATGAAACATATTTTTACAAGCCATAGTACATGTTTAACAACATTATTTGATCAGATTTCATTTTATTTTTATCCAAATATTACTGGACTAACTAACTCTGTAGTATGAAAATTATATTTTTCAAAATTGTTTGCGTACGGCCAAAAACTAAGTATACCATAAAAGTGGAATTAAGTTTTTATGATTATAAATTTTAAAAATGTTTTTGGGTTAGATCGCATTTAATGTTGTTACGAAAATGGAAATGGTGTAACATCGTTTAACATTAAAATATTAAAGAAAAGCTACAAAAACTTGTTATACGGTTACCAAATAAACAAAAATAAAACAACAACATCTATATAACGAAAAAGGAATAAGAAGGTAAACAGCAAACAACAACAACAGCAGGAACAAACGTAAACAACCTACACTAACAACAAGCAAGTAAACATGTATGAATGTTAACATGTTGTTTAAAAATGTTGTTTACATTCATAGAACTATCGTGAACGTGAAGACTAGAACCTTCACCTACGAGAAAATTCATCAGACTGGTTACGTCGCAGTCAGTCTTGTGTGAAGACGCGTTGCGTGTGAAGTAAACCAATCGTGGTTTGAAAATTTCCGTTACAAAGATCTACAGAACAATTGTTATTGTTTATCGCAAAGGAATAACAAATAAGCAATTGTTGTTATTAGAATCAGTTGGGAACAGTGACACACAAAATTATGTGATTAATAAAAGATTTAATTAAGATTGAAACACAAATTTATCTTTATTTTCATTTGCAATCTACGAGCTCATATTCCAAACGGTTTTAAAAGGTAAAAACGTAACAATATAATAGGTGAGTAATCGCAATTCAGTAAAATTATTTGAAATAGTCCTCTCAAGTCCTGCCAGATTCGGTAGTAACACATTTTTTATGCAGGCGAGTTTTTGGAAACTTCGCCATCTTTTCCAGACATAGCTTTTCTATTTCCTTATTAGTGAAAGTGTTCTGCCAATTCTTCCTGGTATATTCGCCTGCAACTGTTGCTTTAGTGATTTCGTTATCGATCTTAACGGAAATAGCCTTTAAAGGCTATTTTCTGCTAATACGATTAACCGTCTATTTGTTCCTGGGCTGGTTATCTTTGGTCTGTCACGATTTTCTTTCTTTCATTTTATGCTCAAAGCATTTTTCACAATGTGTAAAGATCTTCTTAAGCTCTTCGCTATTCCTCTCAAGGATTTTTCATGGTTTGAACAATTTTTTCTCTTCTTCAGTAATGATAATTTATTTCCAATTTTTATATTTTGATTCTTATATAATTTTCCATCAAAATAAAGTTATTCTTACCGTTTCAGATAAATAAAAAGAACAATTATACAAAAATTTAGTTTTAAAAGTCAAGTATCTATTTATGAAGTTCACCGGAATTTTTCTTGTTATATTAGGGCCATAATTACAACTTGTCGTTAAACTTGGGTTTAGTTAAAGGTACCTTTATCTAAAGGGAACTGTAAAGTTACATTTAATTTATTTTCGTTATTACAACAAACTAATAAAATAAAGTTAACATTTTAAAAAATAAAGTTAACATTTAAACGCAGTGGCAACGACTGTCATCTTTTTTTGTTGTATTTGCTCCTTTTGTTTATATTACAAGTTGCCATATTGAAAGTAATTCATAATATGGTAAGCTCAGGCATAAATCTAACTTTAAAAGTTACCGGTAGCTTAACGCTTACTTCTGTCTTATTGGCCACTTATAATGACGAAAATCAATTTATTTGCCAGTAGTAACGACAAGTTGTAATAATGCCCCTTAAAGAAATATTATATGTATTTATAAGGTGTAACCTATTACTACGAGCATATATGTAAGTCCGCGACTTAAAATCCACATCTGATGAAGTCAGACTAATGAATGATAACACTAATCACCTTACCTTGAGACCTAACCTTAAAGTCTTATCAAGCATATATGTAGCTAACATAAATTTCGTTCGAGGCCACAAGAAATTCCTCCATTTGATCTTTGCCTCAGCGTTTCTATGGTAGAACTACATTTTAAAAGTTACAAATCGATTAATGTATTAAGCACGTAACGGTCCAGACTGTACACAGCATTTCACATATCTTATGTCATGGACTGGTCTTCACATTGCTATTGTTCAAGATTTTTTTTAATAAAACAACAATTCTTTTCTAATTTTTATTTGAAAATGGCAATACTTATGTCAATCTATATCTGTCCACAAAAATCAGTAGATTATCTCCAAAAATATTAGCAGACAGGATAATTATGACGTTTTAAAAAACGCTGATTAGCAGCCGCTCAAACTTTTATGTAGAGGGGAAAAAAAAAAGTTGCAATGTGTTGCAAAGCAAATGTGTTAGAAGCAACAAATATGCAGAGCGAAAATTGGCGGTTAACGTAGAAAAGTTAAATGTAAATAAACATTTATTTTGTGTACAAAAATAAACAAAACAGCCAGACAATTTAATAGAGACAGAAATACTTTTTGGTAACATTTACTGTCTCTTTCACATCATGGGATTAATTGTCAAATTCTGTTTCCTATCTGGTCTCTGTTATCTAAACTGAACGTAATGAATCTATTTAAGCTTGAGCAACGTAGGGATTTATTGAAAATTTATTTTCAAAACAACGGCAATTAGTCCGAAATTGCACAAAAATGTCGTACAAAATGGTCGCAGAGAAGGACTAACAGTGCCCGGTATGTCCAAGTTAATGCTAAAGTTCGTGAAGTAGGTTTCATTTTTATGCGCCAAAACGCGTAAGTGCGAAAATATATACGCTGTAGATGAGAGTGTGCGTGAGAATCCATCAACATCAACTCGTCATCGTTCTCAAGAATTTAACATTTCACAACACAGTTATGTAGTTCTCGCTATGACCTTTACAAAGTTCAGTTAGTTCAAAAGTTGAAGCCGATGACCATCCACTTCATTTTCGCTTCGCTAGCTTAGCCAACGACAAACTGGGTCGCCGTTTAAGAAAAGTGTTATGTCGACAAAACAGCATCTGAAGGCACACATTTCTGATGCCATTGCCGAGATATGATCACTGACACTCAAAAAAGTGCATAAAAATCGTTCCGATCTAATGAGGTACTGTGAGGCCAGCCGCGCGACATTGTAAATGAAATAATATTCCATTTCCTAATAGAAACAATTGTACTTCACAGCAGAAATATCAATTTTCAAAAATTTCAAACCGAGTTGTTTTATTGTATTTTTAAATTTTAGCTTTAAATAGCTCAGCCTTTATTTGCTAATTTAAAATATGCTTCTTTTTTACTGCTCCTCATGCCAACAACAATGTTGCAACTTAAGTGATGACAACAGAAGTATTAAACTGTTCAGGAATCTCTTAGCTATAATAATGTATATCGCTCGAGAATACGAAATCGAAAATCACTCGATAAGTAATGTAGGGCAGCATAAAAGTTTATTGTAGAAAATATTCTCAATAGCCAACCCATAATGCCGATGGAAACAGTAATTTATTAATTTTTATATTATTTATTATTATGCTGGGCGTAGTGTAACAGATTAGAGTCTCTGAAGCGAATCGAACCCACAACCCTCACGACAATGTCTAGCACAGTACCCACTTTCTGCCAGGGTAACCAGGATACAGTAATTTAAAAATTAAAATTAAATTAATTAAGATTAAAAATTGTGTAGCAAATATTTGCCTGGTTCACCTGAAACTCGTCTAAGGATTGAATTATTGTATCGGTTCGGACATTATTAAAGATTCCCTCAATATCAATGATATTACAAGAGAATATTCTTTATCACCTATGAACTTCTCCATGTAGTGGGTAACTGCAAGTAGAGTGGCCTCTACAGATGTTGGCGTGTTGGCGTGAGATTCGGCTAATCATGCTAAAAGCCTTTGGGGCTGCATATAGGTATGAATACTACCCTTGCTTTCTGCCCATTTTTTGTATAGACGCGTATTTTGGGCAATCATTGTAAAATTCTAACAAGATGAGTTGATTTTGTAGAAGTGCCAAAAATATTCCATTCGACCAACTGCCTTAAAGGAGGAAATGCTTTTAACCGCTACTTTAATCATGTTTATGGTGATTTCTGGGGCATATTTTGTTCTGCTGCTCTCCGTTTGACTAACAAACGACTACTCCATCGATGCAGCAGTAAGTCTTTGGGAATCTTCCCAGTTTTTATAATAATAATAATAATAATAATAATATCCGTGCTCAAGGTTTCTCACGAGGAGCTTTCCTTTCTCGAAGTGGACTGCTTTCTTCAAAGAACTTAAATAGAACATCAGTAATCAATTGGACTCTATCATCAATGTCCTGTGATCAGAAATAGATTGATTAAGTTTAATTTTTACTAGTCTTCCGAATTTCGTCGAGTTGGTCTTCATTTTATTGCGAAATTTTATGAGATCGGGTGGTGGCCGATCAATTTTGAACACTCTATTTATCAATGGTCGGAGAAAGAATGGAATGTTCATCGATGACCACGCCCATAAGTTTCTCAGATATGTATATAATATACTATAGTGAATGTGGTTTAGACTAAAAAAACACATACATATTTAATTAATACACAAACATATTTTGAAATAGTAGAAAACTTATTATATAACATTGAAGAGTTTAGGAGTGTATTAAAATTCTAATATGGCTTCATATAGGTATGTATGTTCATATGTTATCATAAGCAACTGTCTGAAATTCGGTTCTGTTGCTACTATTAAATGAATGTTAAACTGCAACACAATTTAATCACGTGCCTAACCATTGCTCAAATTTATCACGTGTTTCTAATTTCATCCATATGTACGTATATGTACATATGTACACTACATAGAATAATTAATCACGTTTGACCTTAAGGTTACATACATAAATGATTAAAATTTAGTCAATCACCAATTTTATTTCAACACTACGTGATTATCATTTATGTTGTATTATTGCTAAGAGCACACACACACACTTTTCTTTTACAAATTGACTTCTTTTTCCCAAAAATCGAACAGAAATAAGCACAAAGATTAGAATATGATTCTTGATTTATTCACTTTAATAGAAAAATTATAAGTTGAAAGATTAATATGGTCAAAGTGAAACTTCAACGTGATAAATAAAACAGTTTAATTGAAATATGTTTGTTCAAATTGTTTGAATAAAAAATTGAAAAGAAAAAAACAAAATCTTTTTGCATAGAAATACTTTAAACCTTTGAAAAGTATTAAGTCACTCTATTACGGGCAATTGATATTTTTAAAACCACTTGTAATTTTTGCAGTATTTGATAATGTTATGCTGCATAAATTGCCACCACGTTGAGATTTCAGCCATGAAAACTTATACGTTTGTAGAAAATCCAGACAATCAGTAGCCGTAGTTTTTCTCTGAATACACAGGCAATTGAAGCCAATTTAATGTTTAATTGTCTTTTTTGTGTATTTTGGGTCACAGAAAAATCTTTTGGTGAGCCAATTACGATTCCATTCATCTATTCCCAAACTCAATTTATCTTGTGATTTGTAATACACATTTCAATAGTTAATTTGATGCAGGATGTTTGGGCCGGGAGATGTCTTAACTTATGAACGATTAACTACACTATTCGGAAAGGATTGGTTATTTACTTTCAATAAGCTACAAGATTCAACTATTATCATTCATATTGGAAATGATAATTCATTTATTTTAATGTCATCTCTTAAACCATACTTCTAGAATACAACAAACTTGTTTATATGATTGCTGATACCCTTATAACGCTTTAGGGAGTGCTTTCCGCAAATCGCTTCGCTATTGCGTTTAAGATTTCTAGCATCCATCGGGATATCAGTATGTTTCATTTACCTTCTATTTAATGCCTTATTTATGACTTCTAAAGGGGTATTTGTCCAATTCGTTTTCTATGTCAAGAAAGCACACATGTTAACCTTCTTTAGATTTAAGGACTCCGGAATGGTTCCCACCAAACCTCCAAGATCTGTCTTAATGAATCTGCCTACCTTACAGTCTTGTGGCTTAGGATGCTTTGGTAGCAATTCCAAATGTGTGTCGTGTAATATTTTCTCACTTTTGTGATGTACACTACAAAATACTAAGAACAATATGAGTTTATATTATACAGCTGTGTGTGAACTGTTCATTTCAAATGAGAAACAAAATATTTGTATGCTGACCAAAGCCAATGCTGAATTTTATCATCGCAATATAAAAGCTTTCTATAGGATGTAAAAGTCTTTGGAACTGTATGTCGAGTGCCTGGATAGGTAAATTGCTTTTAATTTTTTATAAAATAAACAGATTTATTTACCAATCATAACTATTTACATCAAAATGAAGACAAATTCTGTTAGGCAAACGGCTGTACGGCCACTAAAAATTTTTAAACACTATTCCTGAGCTCCGACCATCTTTGGAGAGAATTAGCTAAGAGTGCGTGTCAAAAACATTTGTTATAACGAACTTCAAGTAAGAGTTGGAAACGAGAATCCTGGAGCTTCACAGAAACTAAGCATGCCAAAACTTAGTCTAATCGATTGCAGTGCCCTCGAGATATGGCGAAGCTTTTGTATTCAAACTATTGGGTATAGGAAAATCAATATAGGGAACACTGTTATATATGAAATTAATACACTTTTTGTTGCAATGAGCGAAATTTGCTTCCGGTATATGTTTATGGCGATTCCAAATTCACTAAAGACCAAAATCATTGGAGCCACCCAATTTTTGAAAAGCAAGCTGGAAACAATTCGAATACCTCTGAAGACATTTTAGTTTTACATAAATTTCATAACTTAGCTTTACAAAAAGTTAAAATATCTCTTGCAAGTAACAAAATTTAAAAGATTCTTTTAAACACAACAATTATTTGTGTGATATCTATTCTCAGCACATATTATCTTGTCTTATAAGCAGAAAAACTATTTTGGTTTGTCTATTTGTTTTAAACTACGTATGATGAATTGAATTGATAATGTGAATAGGCCTTTGCATGAATTATTCACTATATCCCGAGAGCTCTGTATTATTATTTTACTTTACTCAATCCATTATCCAAATTCTAATAAAAAAAATTTAATTTTAATTTATCATTTAAAAATTTTCCACAATTTCTTGAAATTATAATTTCAAAGTCATGGAATCTGGTGACAGTAACTATATGCACTCACCACTTGAAGAATATTTGCATTTATGAGGACTTGACTTAATGTAAGTAAAAGTTCAAATATTTTGAAGATACTACACCGCATACTATATACACACATCTATTTATATATCCTATGTAACATACCTTCATTAGGGTAGCGGCCATTTACAAAACGCACACTATTTATTTATTCAAGATCTGTATGCCAAAAAATGATAATTTTATATATTGTTTATATATATTGTTGTTATGTATGTAAATATGTATGTTTACAAAATTTTGTATACACTATCAGCTCCTTATATTTGTAGTATGTAATGAAAAACTTTGATGTGAAATGAATATTCAATCGATAGATACGTACTTAATGCCTAGCATTTAACCACAGTGTTGGACAAAACTGATCAATTTACCTAGATAATTTTTTAATATAAAATGTATCGTTAAAAAATAAAATATTAAATGTGTAAAATGCAGTTACGAAATATAAAATATAAATTGTAAAAATTTCTCTAGGAATAATATCTCGATAAGTTAAAAAATATTTTCAAGCTTTCAGAGTTTCACAGATTAAGAAGCAGATAAAGAAAATTTTGATGAAATTATTTAGTTTTTATTTAACAAATTAAAATACCGTTTATGGTAAAAACATAGAAAACATAAACAATCTTCAATTGGCCCGTAAATAAACGGAAACAGTACAGTTCTGATAGATATAAATAAGAGACAAAGGATTTTACCGCTGCGGTATGAATAATAAGATGGATACTCTAGGTCCTAGGTAATGTCATACAACTATACAATATGGATGTGATAACGCTATAATCTGCTTATTACAGTGCGAATGTTCTATTTGTAGAA
This sequence comes from Sarcophaga bullata, assembly GCA_005959815.1. Classification (NCBI taxonomy): domain Eukaryota; kingdom Metazoa; phylum Arthropoda; class Insecta; order Diptera; family Sarcophagidae; genus Sarcophaga; species Sarcophaga bullata. The sequence continues at coordinate 13,497 of QOCX01000777.1, forward strand.
TCGCCGTAAAAGTTGGTCCGTAACAATGAGATCTTAAATTGTTCTGATTGAAAATTTCATTAATGTCCTCAACATGGAATTCAACGCAGAATATTCGCTGACAAAACAGACTTATTTCAAAAGCTTCTTCATTTTTTTCAATTTAAATTGAACTGACAGTAAAACTTGGAGCCATTATTACAACTTGCCGTTAACTAAAGGATTTATGATTTAGGATTTTATGATTTTATGAGTACACAATAAGCTAAAAGTGAACGTTAATCTAAAGGGAAGATCATCCTACCTTTAACTTTAACTTGCCATATTATACGATATGTATTATTTTAATATGGCAACTTTAAATATAAAACGGCATTTTTAAAGTACTTGTTTAATTGAGCCAGTGTTTATCGACTTACTCCAGCGATTGCCATGTCAATAACGAAAAGATGTTAAAGGTAACTTTAAAGTTCTCTTTAGCTAAAGTCACCTTTAACTAAACTATTTTTTAGTCATTCAGTGTTGAGAAACGAGTCGGTAATCGAGAGTTGTACAAAAAAGTGCATATAAAAACAGTGATATTGAGCACCCAAAATGTGATCTTTGGTTTAAAGAATCATGAATAAAATTGATAGCGGAGTGTTATCAGGTAAAGCGTGTTGTTATTTGAATAAATAAGGGATTTATTTAAATGGAGTAATTAATAGCGATCAGAAATAAATAATTTTCTTTATCTTAATGGCAATCTTCGAATTCACGATTTCATTTGCGTTTTAGAACCTAAGAACCTAGATTCCTACGTCAATTTTAGTTCAATTGTATCTTTAAAAGATTGTTAAAGACTTGGGTGGTATTGATTTTTTGTTGGAAACAGGATTATATTCTTAAGCATCAGCATATGACAGAAGGTTGACTAACATATTAGTTGGTACATAGTACCTGAATAGGAGCCACTTAAAAGAGAATTGACTAAATTTAATTTAGTTTAGTCTTAATAATTGGACGATCTCCACAAGTTTACAACACATTTTAGTGTAGCTATACTCTTGGAAGTTAGGGAATAAAACAGGTGCTGATAGTCTGTGTGGTTCTTCCAAGGCAATTTTTCGGTGTAATAGATATGTTACATTATAAATAGGCTATGTTTCACCAGCGCACTCTTTTTTTTAATCAAAAGTCAACTGTTCTGGCTAGTTTCACAAGATGGCTTGTTTTGTCTTCTAACAGCTTCTTTGACTATAAGAAGACATAATCTGTAAGTTTCATACGCCCTACATATATGTATGTAGCTTAAAGCCAACGAACAAACCCGGCCTCTTCAAGCTTAATCTTAGATTTTTTGCAAATTCCACAGTTGCTTTAAAAAGTAATATTTAAGTTATATACATTACGTAACTTGTGGATAGCATTTTTGTAATATTTCAAAATGTGAAATGACTTCAACAATATCTAAATTATTTTTTTCTATGACAACAGGTCTAGGATTTGAAGAGTTTAATTTCATTATATGTTTGGAATAGAATTTGTAAGTCTATGAAAAATCTAGATCTTATATTCAATAATAATTTGATTTGTACTGAACATATAAAATAAGTTTCATGGCAATCTTTTCTTTCGAAGTCTATGGAAAGCACCTATCTTTACTCCATTAAAGGTGGGACTATTATTTGCTAAGTAATATTTAATTTTGGGTACTTTTGTATGGAGATTTGTCTCCTGTCATAATGCCGGAGTCCGAAAAGTAAATGTGGCTTATAATGTTGTAGTTAAATCTGTCGAAGTACAATCGTGTTACCCAATCGTATTTTACCCACAAATGTAGATTGCCGAATGATGTTTTTCAGCGGGCAGCGTATGGTTCGAACAAAATAAGACTCTTTGTTAGAAATTTAGAGGGCTTTGATTTATTGAAAAATTTCTAAAACAAAAATATAATTAAATATATATACATTTGTTGCCGCTAGTCTAGTAGGTAAGTGTGTGGTTATTAGAGAAAGTCCAGGATTCGAATCGTCAGACATCAAAATGAAATGTGAAAATATTTCTTCGGCGACCTTCCTACTCAGCAGACTTCTTGGGCAAAAACCTCTGAAAGTAAATAAAATTGTCCATGAAAAGTTTCTTTCAAAAAAAATCTGTCGGTTCGGTCGACTTATGAAACTGTAAGCGTCCCGCCATCATGCTATGAAATTAGCACAACAACATAAAGTGGTGTGAGAAGCTAGGCCGTAATCCTGACTGAAGGGTTGTAATGACCAATTATGTATGTCTGTATGTAATTAATATGTTTTTGGAAAAAAGAAATTACTTAGCTTCGATCTGAAAGACTAAATGCTATCATCCAATTGAACTCTCGTATCTGAATGGCAATTTTTTATTTCTATTATTCCTTTTTGCAGTTCTTTACCGACGTGGACAAAACAACTTTTGATCCACACTATATCTATACATGTTCATAAACACATAACATTGCATAAGACAAACTTTGTATTCATCTTGTATGTGATGGTTGTTTCCGTTAAATTGTTCTACACGTAACATTGCAGTCTGATGGTATCAGTCGACGCAATTCCTTGTCAAAGTTATAAAGTAAACATAATCTTAATGTTGTTTACTGCAAATATGACAGATGCATGTAAGAGTATGAACATACACATTTAATACTACATGCAATATTACATACATCTACTATATTGTGCTTCAGATATTTTAGAGTTCCGCAATAAAAAATGAAAAAAAAAGATTTTCGCAGTTCTTATTTTCGTTTTTATTTTTTTCAATCCCTATAATCATTTACATTTATTTAGATATTAACGTATGTGATATTAAATATTGTTCTGACACATTAACAGCAATAAAATTGTTTATTCAGAAATTTATTAATTAATATGTGTTAATATTGACAATTTAAACTTATTTGACCGAAATATTTCATAGCCACAAGGATTACCTTTTCTGATATTTTGTGACACTTACACATACGGAAGTCGATCTCTTTTGATTTTTATATAAAGAATGAGTTACTGATCATGTTTGTGCTATTTCATTAAAAAAAAAAAGTTATTTCATATTAAAACTAGAATATTTTTTAATTTACGTTTACAACACCAAAAATTCATTCTGATCCAAAAAAAAAAAAAAAAAAAACATTACAGCTCAAATATTTAAGTGTCATAAAACTCTTTCTCAAATAAATTTTAATTTAATTGTAAACCAATAAATAGGAATTATTCACTTTCACTATTTGGTGTGACCACTAAACATTGCAATTGTGTCTCCTCATAATATTATGCGTTTAGAGCTGCCATATGTGATGCTTGATCGTTTAGCTACCTTTTTTAAATAGTACTTAAATCCGGCCTTTGAGCACAAGTAGCTATGAGACCTCCGCAGTCATATGGTAGCCACATCCGTACCATATGTGATTTACAGTGACAGATTAAATACTTAATTTATCGTATATAAAGATATCTTTAAATATATTATTTATACAACGGTAGCTTTTATGCTTAAAGTTTATTAGACGGTTATTGGAAGAATGCTAATTTTAATTAAAGGCCATTAATTGTGGAAGCAAAATTATTGACACACAAATAGAAAATGTTGCTATCGTATTAACATTATTTAGATATGACAACATTCAAACCTGCAAACAGCTGGAAAATTCTGCTATGTTGTAATTAACGCTACTGTAAAAATTAACAGAAGATTGTCCGAGACTTAAAGTGTGAAATTGTGCTAAATAATCAAATATGTACCCAAACCAAAAAGAGACAACCGTAGCAGAGCGAAAAATTATTTTTCATATGCCTAGTCAAGGAAAATCTTATACGGAAATCGAAGAAATTATGAATCGGAGCCTTTTTGCTATACGAAATATTGTAAAACATTTTCTGGTCCAACAAATTTGCCTAGCAAAAAAAAAACACTGGCCGTTCGCGAGCTCTTAGTAAGAGGGGCAAGGCACAAATTGTACCAAAAATTAAAAAGAACCAAAAGACGATTTTGGAAAGGAAATTCAGCCAAAGACTGTATGCAGAACATTACACCGTGTGAGTATAAAGCTAAAAGAAAACCACTTGTTAAGGTCTAGTTCGACAAAAACTAATTACTGCTTATGATAAGAAAACACATTGTGTTCAGTTTTACATGGTGGTAGGGCACACATTTTTCAATTAACACTTAAGATCCTTCACAAAACTTTGAAAATTTTTAACTTAAAGTTCATTTGACATTTGACATATATAAAAAATGTGAGTCAACTGTTATACTCTTTAAATAATGATTACTGTAAGTTTTGTCCGATTTTATCAAACAAAATGTCAATCTCTTACCAAGAGAACGCATCACTGTTTATAGGCTAATTTCTCCCCTTTCTAAAAAAACTTTGCATAGGTTCAAAAATATTTGGGTAATCAATAATTTTGTGTGAAAAGATAAAAAACAACAGTTTTTGTCAACTAAACAAGCTTGGAGGGTTCGAGAATTAAAAAAATATTTTTGAGTTCGCTCAACTAACTGAACAACTTAGACAGGTATTTTTTGTATTTTTCGCATAGTGTAACTGCATTGAAATAATAAAAATTTATTTTGAGTAGAATTTCATTGCGCGAAATTAAACTGGTATTTATACTGAATTGAAAATAGCCTGTGTATTGTTAGGCAACTGATTAGGCAAAAAAGAAACTACACGTGTTTTGAAATTCTATATTTTCGTATCAAAAAGTCGCCCGTAGTGTATAGGTCAGTGGGACGTTAGCCTTCGGTTCAAACCACAGTTAAATATGTGCAAAATTCAATGCGTTAAAATGATAAGGTCAGTGATTCTAAACTAAGTAACTATCAATTATTTTTAATTTACGCAGTTCCCATTTCCTTCTATTGTCTTAAAAATACGGGTTGGCATCGAACTTACTAAACTTTCCAGAAAGTTGGAACGGATTGAGCACCAGCTTTTGCAGATTGCCACTTTCAGTTCATCTTTTGTCCAGTACTGACTATTGTGTGTATAAACATTACGTACAAGCACTCCCCACAAATTTTCCATGGTTTTTAAATCGGGAAAACGTGCTGGTGAATCAATTACCTTAATATTGTGGTCCTCAAACCACTGTGTGATCGATTTGTTGACAAGAATTGCTGCGTTATATTGCTGAAAACCTTGTTAAAATTTTGACACAAATAAGGCAGTAAACGTTCAGACAGAATGCCCTGGTACTCTAAGCTATTCATTCGAATGGAGGGAAAGTAGAGTTGCAGGGTACCATGTGAGCTAATGCCAACCCAAACCATGAAATTGACATCGTCAAAATTTCGTTTGGGGAAAAAAACAAGAGCTCCATCCTTATATCTCGCCAATAGCAATTGAAATCATCTGGTCCATCCAGGTTGGTTTGGATGAATTAAGCAAATATTTAAAATATGGCAAACATAATAAAAAGGAAGCACATAAGAAGATAAATCGTTATTTTACCGCTCAATTAACCAGTATTGATGACTGTAATAGAAGTTTCTATTAGATTCTTAATGACAATATTTATACAAGTAATTTTACATCCCGCTCTATTCATTATTCATATCTCAACAGCTCACTCCACTGATATTTTTCCGTTAAATATCACTTATTGCTTCGTAATAAATATATCAGTTACGTCTAATATATTCAAGTTATTAATGAGCCTTTACCTTTGATTAAACACCTTTTTAATAATACCCTTTTAATAACATTTTTTTTTCAAACAGCAATGCATCTTTGTGTTGAAACTTCTGAAATTCGAGAAATATTTGTACGTTATATGCATCAATAACGAAGTACGCGCATTTCTCCAGTCATGCGACGGATGTAATCATCAATATTTCTTTGTGTGACTTTGTACTCCATCAACAAATTTAATTTGGCCATCATTTCCAGTTTTGTTGTCATCTGTTAAAAGATAGTAAATATTATTTAAAAAATAATAAAAGGTTGCGCTGGCTTTAATGCCTTTTAGCACTTAAACAATCATTGCTTGATTGTTTACCATACCATCTTTGGTCTACCTCAAGGATATGCAAACATTTCAGAATATCAAGGTTGTCCAAAAAGAAAAAAATATATAACGATACAATTACGAAAAAAAAGTCTGCAGTTAATGTGTAAGTTTCATGCTAATGATACCATCTAGCTTATTAAAATTAACATTTTCTTGTTTAGATGCGTCTTTTTTCTTATCGTTTGCAGGGGTCTCACCATGTTGAAATTTCTCAAAAATGTTCATGTAAATAAAAATGAATCAATTTGAAAATTAGTGATAAATGTGGTGAAAAAGGGGTATTAGAAGAAATTTTAAATCTATGAGAAAAAAATTTAAAAGTTTTATATTCTTTTGTGATTACTGCACTATCATTGTCTATTCCTATATCATTAAAGGACTGAAAGGGTTGTTCAAAATAATTTTGTTTTTCGGAAAGCCTTGCATAGAGAATGTACGTGATGTGATGTGAGAAGCTGGGTCGTAATATTATCTGACCAATTATGTTTGCATGCAAGTAACCCAATAACTTATTCTCTTAAAAAGAGTTAGAAATGTTTAATCGCACGAACGTGGGAGCTAGCGGACAGCACCAATTTTTGAAAGAAAGTTGTCACAAAGCGAGTGCATTTAAATGAATTTTTTAAAGCAAGTTTCAAGTATGAAATAAAATTTGTTTCGTTTATAAGAAATATTTTAGCACATATTAATGGGAGTTCGTAAATGCTGTAATAAATATAAAATTTTTATATAAAATATATTTTTTTTTCTCTACAACTTAGGAATATTTTGTTTATCCCAATTCGGAAAGTCTACAAACATAGGCATTGAAGGAACAGCGAGTTATGTGTATTGTTAATAATTAAATTAAATTTAGATTATTAGATAATTTGTTTTTTGTATATAAATAAATTTAATATATTAATTATATACACACATATATATTTTTTTTATAACATCAAAAGTAGTTACACTCACAAAAATACAGGGAAATATAAACTCCAACGTTCACAAGAGATTCCACGTGTTTTTTCTTCGCACATCTCTCTTCACATCTCTTAATTCAAACATTTGAAAATGGCCACAAAATTATACGTTTTAATGAGGGGTGTATCTTAGGTGGAAAATTCTTTTGTTGAGCGATTTGCTTCTCTTTTCAGCAAGCTTTAATTTTGTACTGTTTGTGTTGTACAAGCGGTCATTAGCTTGTACCAGCAAAATAAATTTTTATTTTATTTATCTCTGTTTTTGTTAAATATCGAATGCCATGATTCCAAAATAAAATTATTCGATTAAATTAGCTCGTTATCTACAGCGGTGATTAGACTCCTGATCAGCTCTCAAGTGTTATCACTACATCATTTTTAAATTTTTTGAATGATTTTTTATTGATCTAAAAGTATTTATTAAAACTTGTATGTGCTGTTTAATTTTTGAGGGGTATACCTTAGCTGGTAAATTCTTTTGTTGAGCGATCTACTTCGAAACTCTTCTTTTCAGCAAGAATGAATTTTGGTGCAGTGTAGTCCAATAGAGAGATAATAAATCACTTCTATAACATTGTCTAAAATGTCATGGCTGCATAATACCTACCTACCAAAAGCTGTCTTATACCGCTTGTGAAAGCCATTTCTGACTGATAGGCCGAGATCATAAAATATTCGACTATCACGTTCTTCCACGTTTAGCTGTTATGCTATGCCATATTCTATTTTTAACTCACACTATACTTACTACCATATTCATAAAAATGACATGCGTATATACTTATTACAATCCTTCAGTCCAAATAACGACCTAGCTTCTCACACCACTTATATTGTTTGTGCTTATTTTATACATGAGTGGCGGGAGCAACAGTGTAAAGTTGAGAAACTTTTATGGCAATTCTATTTACTCTCCGATTTTTTGCCAGAAATTTAATTACAGGCCGTCATATTTCGTTTTGTGGGAGATGTCTGATTTGGGGTTTAACCGTGGCATCACGCAATCACACTGCCAAGACTACAGCGACTGCAAATTATTTTTGATTTATGTAGGGCGTGCAAAATACAAATTGTGTTTTTAAAACCATTTATAAATTTTTAATTTGGCTTGAAGTTTTTCTAAGTAAAATTTTTACATTCGTACATTTGGTAACTGCAAATGTGCAGTTATTATTAGGAAATAGATCAGAATCGAAGTCAGTTGTTGAATCAAGATTTGTATTTATAGCTTTAATAGTTGAAAGTTGTTAACTAGGAGCAGTGAAATTATAAAGTGCATGTGATTTAGTAGGGATATGTTATTTAATTGAAGCTGCCTTTTAACAATATCGGTGTAGTGTGAGGCCAGCCGCGACAGTCATATGAATGAAATAATATTCCATTTCTAGCCGGAACATTTTTGCTTCACAACCAAAAAAAAAAAAAATTTTATTTGACAAAAAATTCAAATCGCTTTTGTTTTATTGCATTTTTAATCTAAACTTTTAAATTCCCAACTTATAACATAGAAATCTGATGTTAGTCAGGGCATCTGTTGCACTTATGGGTAGGTAATTAAATCCTATAGAATTGACATTTGTTTCTTATTTTATTTGTTTTATTAGTAGCGACCAAATGATTTTATTATTATAATAATAAAGTGTACTAATGTCAATAAAGAATCAACAAATATTTGTTGCATTAATGATAGGCGAATTTCTTACACAAACATCTTTTCGTTAAACAAAATTTATAAAACTTGTTGCTGTGGCTACTATTTGATTCATCGACTGAAGTAACTAAGCAATTCGGTTCAGACTGTTTTTCCCTTCGTATGACAGCCAGTAAATGCTGAACGGGGTATTGATTCGATATTAAAATAAACTAAACGTTAATTTATTAAATAATGCAAAGATTTCTTTGTTTAAAATGTTTGGGGATGTTGGGTGTTGGGTTGAACTAATTCTATTTGTTAAGAGTTACTTTAAAATCATAAAATTCTTGCTAAAATGGGGAAAAATTCTTTTGTATTACATTGTTTTGTATACAAAATGAACACAAAAAAAAAAAACAAAAAACAATAACAACCATGGAAATAACTTACATTGATAACAACATTGATAACCACAACCACAAACCATAAAATTAGACCTTTTGTGGTTTGTTAAACACAATTGACAAATTAGATAATTAGTTTGGATTATTTATTTTGGAAAAAAAAATCTCTCTCTCAAATGTTTATAATGAAGGAAAAAATTGGTGGTGGTAGGAATATTGGCTAGAATTCAAAAGAATTTTTTCTTCTCCTGTTTATATTGTATTTTATTAATATTATACTTAAATACAATCAATAAATCCCGTTCCATAACTTCAGTACCTGAATTTCGATATTGAATATAGGAAAGACCGCAGCAGTGTGGGATTATTAAAAATAGAGCTTCTTACATATTATAGTATAAGATGATTAACATGGCATATTCAAAAGAAGGTTTCTAAGAAGCGTTATATTTATATTTTAAAAAATTGGTTGCTTTCATACATAGAATTATCACATTAGCCTTACGTGGCCTATGGGACCTAGTCTACTTACCTACCTAATGTAATACAACATGTAGTAACTCTTTATTATTTGAAAAATACATTGTCGCTTCATCTGAAGTCGAAGAAGATACGGAAATTAAATTAACTCTGATCGAAAAGCCTTAAAAAGTTGTGTGCTCTTTATAAATTTTAAATCGACTAGCTATCTTCGATAAATGTTGTTATTTTCTTTCAAGTTGTAACGCTTTTGACATCAATCACGTTATCTTTTCGGAGATCTATTTTTTATATGGTACCGGCACAAGCAATACCAGTTGAGAAAAATGAGGTACAAATAATTAATTTCCTGGAATTTTTTCCTTTTTTTCATATAAGTTGACGCCAATGAAATTACCATCTCAAATAGAAACATTCAAGTTTTGTGGTTGTTGAGTTTTCACCAATAGGATAGATTTAATACATAACTATAAAGGATTGTCGAATATCTTTGCAACTATA
>QOCX01000777.1:23500-47079 GCA_005959815.1 Sarcophaga bullata
ACTCAGACTTTTATCAACAGGCTCAACTCAACCTTTCGTGGAGATTATTTTGGCAAACATCCTTAAGAATCAGTCACATTTTGTTTGTGATGTATAGTGTCCATGACATAAAAGTTCTATGTTCCATCCAACTTTTTTACATTCCAAGAACTTTGGAGGAATTGATCATTTTATTTTAACAATGGTCAATTAACTTCGCCCATAAAGCAGCGACAAATAAACGCATGGATACCAACATTCGAATAATAAATGCTAAGCCAGCCGTGGATGAAGTCTAATTAAACATTCATTTGATAAAGTTCTATACGGTAATAGATTATAAAAGATTAACTTTATTTGGAGATAAAAAAATTATTTGGTTACATACGAAACTATAATAATCTTTAGTTAACAGTAAGTGCCACTGAAATTTCTACTGAAAATATCGGCTTGGTTAATTTAATGGGAAAAAATATTAATAATTTTTAGAGCATATTGTAGTATAGAGTCTCATATAATTGGCTAATTAAATGTACACAAGTGTTAATTATTTAATTTAAAAAATTTTACGAGTCTTAAATTTTATGTCGTTCACAGTCTTTTTATTATTAAAATGATTTTTGTTCTTAATACAATATAAAGCGGCAATTCTGATCCATGACAAGAAATATTCATACAGTATAAGAGAACAAAAATTCTTATAGCAAACGAAATGAGTATAATTAAAGTAAGAAGTTCATTATATTTGACTCATTACAAAAAAAGTTTTCTAAAATTACTCGCTTTTTTCAATACCATTAACTGTTTTTGATTTAACGCTTTTTACATTCATGCATTCATGCTTACCTACACCTACAATTTTATTTGTATTCCAAACACAAATGACAGATTGAGTTACTCCTATTATTCAGGACGTACATACATACCATATATCGCGCTCTTTCGTCGAAAATAGTTCAGGTTTTAAAAAAATTCATTTTCTATACATATTCCATATAAACATTCGCACATTTTTCTATAAAAATCAAATGAAGAATATATTTTTCGAAAAGAAAGAAAGAAAAAAATAAAATAAAAGTCTTGCTTTAATCGCCGAAATAATAGGATTTTGATTAATCTCATTTCTTAACCAAAAATGTAGCACAGTGGTGGCAGTTCGAGTTTGCTTCTAGTTTTATTCTTATTAATATCAGCAGATATAGCCTCATATACAAATTACTTAAAATATCTCTTCCCAATAGAAAATTTAAGATCTTAATACATTCTGAAAAATTATTATTAAACTCAAATGTTTTTTAATAGAGAATCGATTTTAGCATCGTTTCTAAAGGCCTTTTTACTTTTCACAGATAATGTCTGCATTGAGTTGTGCTAAGAGAATTTACATACCTGTAGACTTTTCTGCATTAAATGAAAAACCTGCAAAATCTGTACAATTTAAAGAAAAACTGGTTTTTTTAATCAAAAATTGCAATACTGATCAATGCTAAGAAAAACTGCAAAATACAAACTCTGCTTACTTGGTAAACACGTGTGAAACAAAAACTTTATTTAGTTTCATGTGAGCTATTCACAGACTGTGAGTATGTCGCATATTTTAATAACTAAAAAAAATGTTTTTGTTGTTGCTACACTGAGAAGTGTTGATAAAACTTCGCTTGAATGCTTATTATAAAATAAAATTGAAATAAAACATTTATTATTACGTGAGATGATGAGCGGGAATATATTTAAGAAATCTGAATGCCTTGTATGCATCCGTAGCTAGTAAGGAAGCAGATATAAAAAAACATCGTTTCTTTCACTCTAGTCTTATCATTTTAGTGTGTTTTTTTTTGTGAAGACTAGTGATTTAAATCATTTTTTTGATACAAAATTCTTCGTAATTAAGCGTTATTTCTTAATACAAATTATTTTTACATAAATTAATTATAATTAGATTTAATTCAGTATTTTCCACTTTAAGGTTGTTACTATAAAGATTAATTTATTCAGTTTTATTTGATCTACAGTGTACGATACGTACTTGCTAATTCTGCTGGTTAAAATCAAAATCTATATCGTATGATAATTTCGCAGAATAGGGTCGATATGCCCAAAAACAAAAATGTTAAAAACCGATGCAACTGCAGTTAATAAAATAGCATCAGTGGTTCAAAGCAATACCTGAATTGTTATATGACTTTGTAATAAACACTATAACACTATAATAACATTTTGCAGCAGTATAAGATCGATATAGAAGAGAATGAAATATTCATCTTTTAGCTTCGAAGGATCAAAAATTAATGCTTATTTATAACAAAGGTTAGAGGTTTAGGTTAGAGGATGTATACTAAGGGACAAGTACAGTACCCGTAGGTCAAGTTGACCCATTGTACAAAAACTTTCTTAAAATGAGGGGATAAAAAAGGGGGAGATAGAAAAAGGAGAAGATATGGGGAAGGAAGAATAGGAAGCGGAGGAATTACACACATGGCAGATCGCGATTACACTAATGAAGTCCTAACACCTCTTAGCCAGCTTAACTATTTATACCAAAAGTTTCAAAAGAATTCATAATCAATAGATTTAAACATAGATTTCATATATTTCTGTAGAGTCCTACTTCTACTTGATGGCTTTCGAATTGCGACATGGTCCACATGGTTCGGTTGTGAACGTATTTCTCGAGATAATTTTACTTAAAATAAATATTGTCATGAATAAAGGTGGGGTGTTTGTTTGTTTAGAAGGAAAGTGGAAATGAATGCAAAGTTTTTATGGAACTGAAGTATATTTTCCTCAGAATGAAATATCTTAAATGTGGAACTAAATATAAGAAAAACCGATGTCTAATATACAAAGTGAAATAGGAATAGAAATAATAGGGAAATGCGATTTTCGAAACTAAAGTTGATAATTAAGGCCATCAGTATGTTATGAAATTGATCAGAAACAGGCTGGAAACAGTACAAACAAACAAACAGGCAGAAATATAGTACAAATAATTAAAATTAACGTATTAGATCAACACAAAATAATAAGTTAATAATCGAAAATAATAAATTAATTTTTTTTCTAAAATCAGATCTACAACTTCCTACATTTTAAGATATTGGCAGACTATTTGTAACCATTTACAGCTACTCTAATTTCAAATTAACAGTTTCAAGCTTGGATTTTAAAGAATCCGAAATGCTAGCTAATATTTCTAGGCATACTGGCAAAAGTTTTAATATTATCCCCGCTTTATTAGAAAAATATTCTCTAACCAATTATACTACCATCGTTATTTCAATCTGCATAAATGCCAAATTTAATTTAATCGCATTCTTTAAGAGTGTTTTGTAGTTGCATGAGTATTCAAAAGTACCGAAAATTTAAATTTATTCTAAAAACGGGCATGGCACCCAAATAAATAGCTTAGGTGTGTATAAAGGATGTCAAGCTATATCATTCAAAGCTGTTGGTGGAAATGTATTATGTGTACATCAAAGGGTACAGTGGGAAAGATATATTCAACCTCAAAATGTTATTAATTTAAATTAAAATTGTAATTCCAAATTAGGCTATAAAAACACATGAAAGAAAACTTAAAATAAAATAACTTTTGAAGAAAGACGATAGTTATAGAAATTTCTGTGTAGAGCCAAGAAAAATCCGCCGATTTAAAGAATACTACTGGAAATAACATTCGAAATGGATAAGATCCCAATGGACGGATAAGTAGTGAAACTGCTTCCTAAAAAGAACTGCAACAAGATAATTCTAGGAGTTAATGAATCAGTATGCACAGTGACAAAATAGTCGGTGACAATTTGTCATTTACATTGACATGAGAGTCATTCAAAGATTTTTATTTAATTTTGATGTCTTTATGTTGTTATTATTTTTTTTTTTTTAGTTTAAAAAATATTTATTTCCATTGATGCTATTATTTTTACGGTCACTGTATATACACTACCATATACCCGTTCATGAATTTGCAAACGTGCACATACTTACAAGCATTGAATGCTTCAGTAATCATTCCATTAATAGGCTTTCGTTTTTGTTTTTTTCTTTCACATTTTCACTTCAGTCTTTTTTTTTTTTTGTTTCTTTAATCCAAAAAGTGGTGAATTTTTTGAAAATTGATTTAAACATCATTTAGTTAAAAGCGTATGATTGTAATCTCTTAATTCGACAGTATTGACGTATTTAGACGGGTTTTTTTTTTGATTTCACATAAAGTACATTAAGCGATAAAATTTTATAAAAGAATTGAGTAGAGACACTAAATTGGCCATTTTGCACTTGAAACACACAAATAGACTTTGTGATCAAGACTGTGTTGTGAGAACATACCATACAATCATAAATGTATAATAGATAAACGTAAAAGTTTACTTTAAACAGTTTATTATTAAAGTATTTTATAAATAGTTTATGCTGGTAATTAAGAGATTTCATATATTCTTTCTGCGCTCAAGTTATCAATATATTTACTCGTACTTATAACAAAAAGACACATTTTTTGAAGTTATTTTATTAATTGTACCACGTTCTTCATTTCTCACATCAAAATCGTTATCTCTGAACCGTCGAAACAATCTTCTAATAGAGCATGGTCACCATATGCCTTGTGAGACATTCGTTTTGACTTTCCTGCATTTTTCTTCACATGAAATCAAAATATTAATTATTTCCGCAATTTATCATTTTCTGGTCTAAAATTCCCCGTCTATAGTACGTTGAAATAATATGATGTTTGTTCACTGAATTGATATATACTCTGAATATGTTATACAGATGTCATCATCAATATAAAAAAAATTAAATATAAGGTTTGTTCACAACAAATGTTTCCTATGGAAGCATTTTTATCTTGACGCTTACTTCATTCCGGTACTCTTGGTATTATTGAAGTTTTCTGTGACAGTAATAATTTTATCATTGACTTGATATTATATAAACGTGATAAATTTTCTCACAGACATGTGAACTAGGGATGCCAATCGGGAAATCCCGAATTCGCAAAGCCCGATTCCCGAGTTTTCTTAAAACTTGTCCTGGGATTTTCGGGATTGTAACTTCATTCATGTTACACCTATGAAGTTTTTCAAGCGTAACATGCAATAAGTAAATATTCTATAACACTCGCTATCGAATTCCATCGTTAAGAAGTTAAACGTTGGTCCCGAGGTCCAATAAAATCTATTAATACAGCTGATAATCTATACAATCAACTTTCTAAAGAAATATATTTGTTTGAATCACGAGGCGTTGGAGGTAACTATTCACCTATCCTGCATATAGCTATCTTGAAAGCATTTTGCCTACAAATGTAGATTGCGACAACATTAAGGCTCTTCGATGAAATATTAGAGGCTTTGGCTTTTTTAAAAAATTAAATTTACTTAAAATAATGAATAAAATTAACATATATTGTGGACACTAAACAATGTTCTTAAAAAGGTAGATATTTGTTTCTTCTCTAATGCGTTTATGTATGTAAGTATGGTGTCGTTAATTTATGTTTTTTGTTACTTTTTGTGCTGTTTTTTTATTTTATAATGAATGAAATGAATGAAATGAATTTCAAATGAATTTATTAATTAAACAATTAAAACAAATTAAACTTTTTATTTATTAAGAGAAAATCCCGAAAGTCTGAACATCATTTCGCGCAATCATATTCTATTTTTGTTTTTTATGGTATGACACGCCTGATTGTCAGCACAAACGATTGATTTTTAAAAGCCCCGGGATATCTTTCGAGACAAATCGGGATCGTAATATCCCGGGATTTTTAAAAATCAATCTCGTTTGACATCCCTTAGCACGTTTGTGCTGACACACTGACACTGTTTATAAAATAATTTTGGTTGTGATATTATCTTGTGTATGATCTGTTCACAACACTTTTCTATCAGGCGTAAACTCCAAGTTATTTCAAAATAGTCTACCAAGAAACATCTATGCCGTTGACTTCAATGTTATTATGTGGTCAAAAACATTATTTTCTTTTCCTGGATTAGTAAATAAAATGGTTAAATTAATTTTCTTATTTATAAAGTAATCAGTTACTGTTTATACAGATATTTTCATATTGTTTTATAAGTCATTCGATAAACTGTCAAAACATGAGACAGCCTTATCATCGACGAATATTGAAGATTCACATCCAGGCAGTGTTAGAAAATGTGAGTTGAAAATATTGTAGACAATTGGAAAAGACAAGAGCTTTGCGAGTAACCAACAATGGTTGCGTAGTCCTCCTTTTCAAAGAAATACGGGCCAATGATGTTTCTCTTCCACAAGTTGTACTTAACAGTCACTCGTAATAGATGTCTTGGCTTCTGTAAGACCACGTGTGAGTTTACTGAGCACCAAATACAGTGATTTCCCATATTAACGCACCCACCTAGATGAAAATGAGCTTCATTCGAAAAGATAATTTTTTAACAAAATCGACATCGTCGTGCAGTTTCTCATAAGCCGAATAAATACCAATGTCGATCAGATAATATACTAAATTTTGTGGCAAACAGATTCACAATAACCTTTGCTCAAATTTAAACCGACTAATTTCGGTATTTCTAAGTTTTGCATATTTTTTGTATGCAAAAAAATTTTTGACTTGGAAAGAATTTCGTCTACTTTCGGAGAATTTTGGAAATATTCTTAAACTTCGCGCGAATAATATTAAGACTTTTAAGCAAACTTATCCATATCTAATACATGTTTTCCTAGCAATGGTTCTCAGAGTTATCAGATTAACATTACCAAACGTTTTAAATCAATATTTAGCGTAATTCTTTATGGAACGGTGTGTTCAATGATGTTATTCAAAAGCCATGTAAATTCCTCAAGTAAGGAATCGTCGATGTTGTTTAGAGGAACACTCAAAATTTGAGTGCCGTTATTGTTAATATTTTTGAATGGATTCCATTTGGCAAGCTGAGTATCGTATTTTAAATTATTAGAAAATTGAAATCTGGCATTTGATGTAGTGTAAACTGGTAAATGATCTAAATTAAGCCTGTTCAGAGTAAGCGACGTCGAAAATTTGTTTATTTATTAAATAAAATGTAATTACAAATTATATCTAATTATTAGGAGTTTAGAACCTTCGATCTTATGCTCGGTGAAGTGTACAAGACCAGAATCTCTGGTGGGAATCGAACTCACGCTAATAGTCTAGACCGCTATCTACTAGACTACCAGGACAACCCACGCCAAAAATTTGTACGGTACAGTGCATATACATAAATAAATCAAGGTCTGATGAATTAGCTATATTTTGATTCTACAAGATAAACAATATGGACAGAAACAGCTTGAGTTGTTTTTAATTTTTTCGCTTTGTTTTACCTTTATCTGCTCTGCCGCCAATATAATCATCTTCATATAAACGTGTGAATTCTAAACTTAACACTAACTTAACTGTCATCGTCGTCTGTCATATATATGTTGATACTTTTAGATGTTTTTCAGTTTTTTGCAGCTGAAGTTAACACTTCTTTTGCTGATCATCCATTCTATTCAATATCAAATTCCAATTTGTTTTAAAACTTTTTGATTGTTCCTTCTGACTTAGCATGGACTTTCTACTTTAAAAAATCTTCTAGATTTGTTTAAACATTTATATTTCAAACATATTGAGTTCACCCTGAGTTGAAGTGACTAGAATGGAAAAATAAGTTCTTATTAGTAATGAAGATGAACTTTTATATTTAATATATGTCTATACAGTGGTGGCCTTATAATTAGAAACGACTTAGCAAAATGTATATTTATTAATTTATTTTCAAAACTTTGTGACTCATTTTAAAACTAATAGCTAAAAAACACAATACAACAAATTAGCTTTAAGTTTAAATCAAAAAAGTTCACAACATCAATATCATTTTTTAAAAAAATAGCTAACGACAACAAATACCAATTTCTGGTTGGTCATATAATTAGAAACAAAAAATATTCTTACAAACAGCTTAAAAATATCTTAATATATTTACATTTAATGGGCATATTCTTTAATATTTTGTCGGATAGCCCTGGATTTGAACAACATCGGCAAGTCTTTTCAGCAAACTTTGTATCAAACGTTGGCATGTTTGTACTGATATGTTTTACCAGCTTTGTTGCACCAACTGAAACAATTCATCGTTATTTCGAAGGTTTTTAACCTTAAGATCTCTTTTAACAATTGTCCATAAATTTTCAGTTGGGTTGAGATCAGGACTTTGGAGTGGCCAGTCTAGAACATCAATATTTTGATCCGAAATCCAACACTTCACTAACATTGAACCTGTCTTCTCGTGGAATAAAGAGCGAAAGTGGGCAAAATATAACGCCAAAAATATCCACACGGACAATAAGAAAACGTTTACAGGAGTCGGGACTTCGTGGCTGCATTGCGCAGAAAAAACCGCATGTCTCAAAGCAAAATATTAAAAAGCGGTTACAGTTTGTAACAGAAATGCTTAAAAAAGATCCGGGTTTCTGGAACAGATTGACGAATCCAAGTTTGATTTGTTACAATCTGATGAAGAAACTTATGTAAGACGTCCTCCAAACAAAGCGCTTGATCCCAGGTACACACTGAATACTGTAAAAACGGTGGCGGCTCTCTTATGGTCTGGGTGCTTTTTCTAGGCATGGTGTGGGACCGATTGTAAGAATTGAAGGAATAATGGACCAATATCAGTATAAAAGCATTTTGGAAAATGTAATGGAACGTATTCCTTTGAGAATATGCCTCGTAAATTAAATTTTTCAGCATGACAATGACCCAAAGCACACTTCAAGGTTAGTAAATATGTAGGTACTTGGTGAAATATTCAATAGCATTGGGTTTAGGACCAAAGTATTATTCGTTCGATGATATTTTATAACTTCACAAAAATATAGAAAAAGTTGATGAAAATCCTTGTTTCGTTAGGTGCAAGTACTGTTATAAAAAGTTGCAATCGAAATTGTCAACCGTGAAAGACCATGTTTTAAGCAAAAATCATACAAAAAGATCAAAACTATTTCAAGGAATACAAAAAAGTTTGGATTTGACTGGCGTAATTGAAATAAACACATTACCGGTAAAGCGGTTTTCTTTATACATAGCATATAGCACAAATCCTTAGATCGTGTAAATCATTTGGTTGCTGCAAGTCATAAAAATGATTTGATTTCAACTCAAATTTCTTTGGCAGAAACTAAACGCAATGCGATAACTAAATATGTATGCACTCATTTTAAAAAACAATTGAAATTTATATTTAATTATTATGCTATAATAATTATGCTATATAATTAAATATTATCCAATTTAAATATATTGATTGCAATAATATTAAAGTATTTTAGTGTCAAGAGAAATCAGATAATTACTAAATTATCTGACAATAATTCAGACGGGATTGTTTCTAAAATAATATGATAACCTAATAGGTAAAAAGACACTGACAGGTCATACAGCAGATAATGAAATATTATTGTAAATTAGAATTTAGAGCATTTGAAAAAAAATTTAAAAATTTTAAGTTTAAACAATACATGTCTGGTTTAGGAACGGATAACGATATAATAGCAACACAGGAAACTATCCGATTTAGAAAATAAAATATAAATTCAATACAACTGCCCTGTACTTGTCATTCGTTACGTTAGCGATTACGAATGCTGCTGTAAAATTGTTTCCTACCAAACTGGAATATTTTGCACTAAACTACTTTAGTTTTAAGTCTCCCAAACTACGTGTTTATATGGAACAATTTAAAGCTATTAATAATGTTACTGAGCCCCTCAAAATACCTCGGGTGTGTAAAGCAGTGGATATCTATTGAAACAAATTTAAAAACAATTAGAACTAACGCACAGTGGATGGAGTTAAAGACATTCGCATAGCTATGCTAATATTAAACGTATAAAGATGTAAATACATATACGATACGTATAAAGATGAAAAGTTATTTTTAATGGCTATTTAAAAAAAAAGTATTGTGAAAAAAATTTTGAAGCCCTTAATTTTTACTTTATAGTTAAAATAATATCGGAGAAGACAATAGTACAAGAAAAAAATATATGAAGTTGTTTTTAATTTAAACGAGAGTTACACTGTCTATAATATGAGTAACATGTCTAGCAGTAAGACTTAAAAGGACAATTAAAGAGCCGTGTCCAAAAAATTTCTACTTTTTTGAAAAAAAAAAAAAAAAATAATAATAATACTCCTGTTAGAAGAACTTAAATATAGACCATGAGATATAACTATTAATCAAAACCAGTGATTCAATATTGCCAAAAAAAAAAAAGACTGGTTTGAAAAATTGGATACAACGTTTAGAGAGAGGCAGTAACTTCAGATGACAAATCAATCATGCCATTATATTCTATTGTTTAAAATTCACAGGTTTTTGTAAAAAATTATTGAGAATTATAATACTTTTTAAACTCTTAGTAACACTGATATTCCAGAATTTCTTCAAAGTTGATTGCGCTTTTTCGGTCTTAAAAAAAATATTGGCGTTTTCACTAATACTACACGGGTGTTGTTCAGAATTTGCTAAAGTTGCACTCTATCTTGGTGTAGGTGGATATGATGATACTTTTTGTGAACCCAGGAATTATTTAAGATTGACTTTATTTTGAGGGGATCTCTTTTTTCTTCTGAAACTAATCTTGCGACATCTGCGGACTATGCTTTAATAAATTTAGACCGCGAATGGATTATAGTGGCATATGTTTAGCTGTAAATTTTCCTTTCAATCATACAGAGTGTAGACGGAAATTTTAACAGGACTTTAGAGCAATTAGATACCAATCTATTTTAAGTAGCGGTGTCAGTGGATTTTTCTTAGGGCCACTTACTCCCTATTGTTGTGATTTCGTATACCATTGATATTGTAGGAGCACTCATCACAAATGCAAGGATGAATAAATGCATTTAACGTAAAAGAGTTCCTCAGCGGTAATTTCATGGGTAAGGTTAATGTTTCCCTAGAAAATTTAATTTTCCGATTATTCTTCATCAATTTTCATTTCGCATTAAAAAGTTCAACTGTAAGTGGCATTTTCGTTATGGATTCCTGTGTTAATGAAAATTATAAAGTTTGTCAAGTAGCCTACAAACTCTTATTTCTGCCATTTATGGCAATTTTTTTTTAATTTCTTTTGATCACTCCAATGAAAATTGTGATCCGATAAGGCAGTGTATATAATTTAACTAGAAAAATTCGATTCATATTAATACAGAGGTTAATTGATGCTCTGTTATGCCTGGCACTAATATCTGAGATCGAGATTGTATACCTAACGCAACAATTTCACAGTTAGGAATAAATCGCTGTAGTCTATATAGGTAGTGCCGTGGTCCTTGTCCTTGGTTTCAAATCTTCATCTCAGAGGTCGACACACAAAACGAAAATGATGAAATATATTTCAACTCCAGTATAGCTCTAAGAGTAAAATAAAATTGCTATAAAAAGTTTAGTTCGCGAGGATTCGACTTTAAACCGTAGCCCCGCAGCTCGTGAAGTTAACACACACATATATGAGGTGGTGGTGAGTGAGGCTTTAGGTTTATAATCCTGGCTTAAATTTGATATTTTTATAATCTTATTCTAGCTCTTCCCTCATAACACTAGCACTTTTCCTTACACATTAAATTTTGCCTTGCGTGTTGTTTTTGAAGGAAGTTACTGGAACAGTTACTGGGGTAGTTAACATTTTCACTTAAAGACTATGACTGATTTATTACAAAGCTCTGCAGATTAATGGTCCAAAAAAGATCTGATAGCATTTCTGTCCTGCTTTAAGAAAAAATCGGAACAAAAATAAAGCATTTTGGTTCCATACTGGCATCGAATATTTATATTTTATTACTATGCGATACACAAATATGTACATAAACCCAGGGTTACCAAAATTTTTGGTGTGTATTTAGTAGTAAGTGAGTGAAAATAAATCGAGTGGTTTTATTTATTTACTGCCAAAGGCAAATTTAGTAATATACGGCTAATTTGATTTTCATTTTATCAACACGCTTAAATTATACATCTTTAACTCGAAAATTAAGGAATGTTTTTTTAGATATTTGGTGGGAACTACTTTTTGGTTCATAAATTCCTCCCTTACTATAAAAAACCTTTCAATTTTTCTAAAAAAAATTGGCTTATGTCTACAAGAAAAGCTTTCCTTTCCTTATCATTTAAATTCTTAAAAATGTCATTTAAGTAACATATTAAACATTGGATTTAATAAAGGGCAATTTAAAATATTTACGGACTTAAAATATTTTGGAGTGTTAAAAACCTGAAAAAAATGTCATAGATCCGCCGACATGTGCACTCGCCGCGGTCTGATCGGCCGCTAAATGAGAGAGCATAAGCAATGTGTGTGAATTCACTCAGCCACAATTGTGCTATGAAATGGTAATCCCTGCCTTAAAGTGACACCATAAAACGTATCCGCATTATTTCTTCCATAATTTAAACTTAATCTCCAAAGTATTTAAAATATTTACAATTTTTCAAGATGTGAGCTTCTTTATTAAGCTGCTGTACAGAATCTAGGTAGGTTGTAAGTGTGTACGTTTCACTTGGCTGCAAGATGATGTTCAATATATTGAACAAAGTTATTTAGGAATCAAATTTCAAAATAAAAATGAAATTTAATAAGTAAAAAATGTAGCTATATGTGTAGTTGTGTGTAAATTTATAAAACGGTTAATTTTGCGGTTAATAGTGTTATCATACTGAGTGGTTTTCATGCAAAAGTTAGTTTTAACGTCAAAACCATAATTAAAATCTAGTTTTACCATACAAAATTATTGTGTTAAAACCATCTTTTTAGAATTGGTTTTAAGTAGGTTTTATAAAATACAATCTTGTTTTCGATGAACTAAATCAGAGCTAACAATATTGAAATGTTGAAAACAACAGTTGAAAAAAAAAAAACAAAACAAATATAAAAATACAGAAAGCCGGTATATAAAACGGTGGCATGATTTTTATTGAAAAATATTTATTTTTTTAAAATCTTTTCATTTATCACACAACATTATGTCCGAATAATTTTTACTCACCTTTGCCATCCAATGTTTTTCAAAATAATTCATAAAAGTATTAAAGTAATCCTGTTTTCTTTTTGACATGATCAACATTTCACTTTTAATGCATATGAACATTACTTGCATTTGATCAGGATTGACCAATGGAATTCTTAATATATTTCTGTACCGGCCTCAACAGTCCTTATATGCTTCCACTAAACTCCCAAAGGTCTTTATTTTTAGACTTTGTCGCCTGACTGCTTGACGGTAAGTAAAATTAAGATATAAATACCTAAAATTGATTTTTGAAAATTATGGATAATATGTCACTCCAAAAATGACGTAATGTCCATGGACTTTGTGACATTTTATACACGGACATAAGGTCACCATGCGGAGTGACAAAGTCCATGGACATAATGTTACTTTTTAGGGTGACATAATGTTCATGGACATTATGTAATGCCAACATATAAAACTACATACTTGATTTCCAAGCACTACCTCACTTTTTATAAACAGATTCACTATTTTAAAGTATTCAGTGATAAACCTTACATTTTTTGCTAACAAGAAAAGCGTTCATTTTCTTACTCAACCGAAATTCGTTTTTCTCAAAACTTTTCCATTTTCGAAGAAGGCTTTATTTAACCAGAAATACTAAAATTCGCATTGACGTTCAAAGAGAAAATTTTAAATCCCAATATATTTGGAAAATGCCTGAAAGTATAAAAACCAAATTCATAGTTAAAAACTGGAATTAAAAAAAGAAAAAACTTTAATTATTTAAAATAGTTTTCTTTTTGGTTTCTTACTATTTCGTTTGTATTCCCCTCTTTTCGTTTTCGTTTACTCCTCAATTATTTTGTATTCCATGCAGACCAAAGACACACAAATCGATAAATGAGCCGCAACGCTTTCGGTAACGGCTTAGCTTAGTCAATTAAGAGTAATAATAAATTTATTTTTTATTATAAAAATAAGCGAAACAAACATTTTTAAGTCGAATAACAGTATGTTTACGGAAAAGCGTACATTTTACGTACGGGTGTGAAGTTCGTAAATATTATTACAATTAATTTAATCAATTTAAACTTTCCTTAACTAGCGTATTCCCTCAATAAGCGACATGGTCCAATAATTCGTAAGTTGTTGATAGGGCTGAGTGCAACTTCACGTCAGTTAGATATTTATACCACCAAAACAATTATTTTATTACTGAGGATCTTATTGACATTAGTGAAGATATAGGCATGGTTTCACTCAGCATAATGGAATTATAATTCTAGCCTCCTTCAGATTAGTAAATAAAACATTTGTTTTTAAGTTCTGTGTATAAGTCGTTTGCTGCGTTTAATTTCATTTAATGTTATACTATTACATACATACATAATTGGCCATTACAACACTTCAGTTAGGATTGCGACCTAGCTTCTTACAGCATTTATGTTGTGTTTGTTAATTTTATACGTAAGTGGCAAGACCCACACAGTTTAAAGTCAACGATAGATTTTTGAGAAAGTTTCAAGACAGTTTTATTTACTCTTAAAGTTTTTGTCACAAATTTCTTAAAAGGAAGTCGCTGAAAAATATTCTTTATATTTCTCGGTTTGTTGAAGATGTCTGACTTGAGGTTAGAATCAGTGGGCTCCCAACTTCTAATAAAACAACCTACCCACTAGACTATGGCGACTTCAGTAATAAAATAATATTCAAAAATTAAAATTAAATTTAAAACAATGCACTTTAAATAAACATTTTATTATTAATTGATTTGTTTTATTTCTATCACTTTCAGAAGATAAAAATTGTTTTCGAGTCCAATTAGCCTGGATTCATTTACATTTAATTCAATTTACAACACAGTTCTGGATTCAGATTTGCTTAAACTGACTTTGAAGTCCGATATGTGTAACGTTCTTATTAAAAAAAAATTATGAATGTAACAATCTTAACATTGTTAGGCGCCATTATTACAATTGCCGTTAATTAAAGGGAGGATTTAACTGGCAGATAATAAATTGTTTTTCGTTATTATAAGTGGCCAGTAAGATAGGAGTAAACGTTAAGCTAAATTGAAGATCATCCTACTGGTAACTTTTAAAGCTAAGTTTATGCCTGCACTTGCCATATAATACATTATTTTCAATATGGCAACTTGTAATACAAACAAAATAAGGAAATAAAATAAATAAAAAAAGCCAGTCGTTGCCACTGCGTTTAAAAAATTTGCGTTTTAAAAAACCTGCGTTTAAAAACTGGTTGAGTGAACATTTTTATCAGCATTGTTCCGACACTGCCATATTGTTGAAAATGGTTAATTTCATTTTATGCTGTAAGTTGGTCAATAAAATGAATATAAAAATATTTTTAATAATAAGTTAAAGGTAACTTTACAGTTCCATTTAAGGTACATTTAACTAAACCCAAGTTTAACGGCAAGTTGTAATAATGGCCCTTAAGTCGACATAAGGTAAAGTTAGCTGTTCGTCAATACTACAGCAAATTTAACGGTGCAGCTCCATTGGAATGTGCGCTATAAAAGTTTACCCTAGAAAGTTAAGTTTTTTAAAATATTTGTAGATATTATTCGTATTTTATTTAAATTTTTGTAGGAACCTTACGGAATATTGTACAAAGCTAACATACGATGGCAATGTCAAAAGAAGAAAAAGTCAATGGAACATCTTCAGCACGGTATTATAATGACAAATACGACCCTAAATATATGTACGTGGAAAAGGACAACAGGCAGTAAAAACTGCCTTAATATGGTGCAATTCCAAGTAAAGATAAGTTGAATTCAATGGCTGCGATAATATGTGTATATCCTAGATATGTTTGTTAGTAGACAATGTTTTTAGTCTTTCATAATTGCAGTTTATATATTCTTAAAATTCCAACTCGAAATACCAAACAACTTAATGACATTTTTGTTTTCCTTGATTAAAACTTTTTAAATGAAAGTTAATATTAATTGCAAATTAAGTTTTGCATTCGAATTTTATTATGCACGAATAGCCAATAACAAGCACTATGTGTCTTAATATCATTCCCAATTCGAAAGCAAGTGTTTGCTGGGTGTAAAATTTTAAAAATTCGAACAAACGAACCAAATATTTAGAGATTAAAGTGCTTTTTTATTGTATAACAATTTCTCTTATTTCATTGCTTTCATATTGGTTTAGGAATAAATAACTTAGCTTGGTGTTCGTAATGCCGTTAGATTTATGCAATTTTTTTGAGATAATGTGTCTGGTATCCGCATCGTGCAAGTTTTAAAACTAAGTCATTTACAGATAAATATTAATTTGAATGGCATGTTTTGCAGTTATAAACACCATGTAGAAAATACTGAAGTATGTATTAGATCTGTCATTAAAAGCTTCAAATCTTTAAAATTAAATACAACAAAAAATGCTTGAGATCTCAAATTTTTTTGTTCGTTAAAAGAATTGGGTGATAGCATTGAATTGGTTTGCAGGTAACATGTAAGTTCGAATCATACGTTTATGTATACCGTTTTAAATGCCCATTACTCTCTTTTTTAAAAAATTTTGAAAAGTGGGTAAAAAATATTTGGGTAATCAATAATTTTGAATACATACAGACATACATAATTGGTCGTTACAACCCTTCAGTCAGGATTACGGCCTAGCTTCTCACATCACTTATGTTGTGTGTATTAATTTTATACATGTGTGGCGGGACGTACAGTTTAAAGTCAACTCCGAACGACAGATTTTTTGAGAAACTTATCATGGCAATTTTCTTTACTCTCAGAGTTTTTGCCAGAAATCTGCTGAGAGGAAGTCGCCGAAGAAATATTTTTTTCATATTTCGTTTTGACGTCTGACCGGGAATTTGAACCCTGGCCTTTCGTCTAATAAGCCAACACACTACCTACTAGCTTCAAAAAATTTACACAAAGATAAAGTGGAGGAGAAATAAACTTTTGAATTAAAAATTCATTTGATAAATAAACACATTAAAAAAAAATATGAATGTTGACGACTGTTGAACTCTGTTGAACTTTGGTAATTTATCCGATTTTGTCAAACGAACTGTCAATCTCTTCGAAATAGAAAAATAATTTCCAAGTTTACACGATCAAAACTCATAACCTTTGAATAAGGTGTTACCTCTCCCCTCTCCACTTTGAATTTTTAAAATCGGTTCAAAAATATTAGAGTTTTAATGTGAAAAAAATAGTCGTTTGCAAATAAAACAATTTTAAAGAGTTTAAGAAATATCAAAAAAAAAGAAACCTTTTTTGAGTTCTACTCAACCAAATGCACAAGTTGGATTATGTAGTTACTCAAGTGTATTCAATTTTTGGTTTTGGTTTTTGTCCCATAGTGTTATTAATCATAAAGTATCAGTTAAAGTTATAAGTAGGGAAATAATGATAATGGGTTGAAGAAAATAAATATTGTGCGACGTTACAATTTTTTTTATAAATTAAAAAACAAATCAGATGGTAAAAGTCGAAATTTAAAGCGGCTGTTTAGTAAAACTAATATAAAACAATTAAAAAAAAAATAAATAAATAAACAATTATGCTGTAGAAAACAATCCTCCTAATGCACTCTACATTTTTTGGCCAAAATTATAATGTTTTTGAGGATGCTGATTTGGAATCTGAGGTACAATTTTTCGAATACAATAAGTCATCCAATATTAAATTATAAAATTTCTTCTGATTTCAGTGGGTAAAGCTGTTAACTATGTTGACTTTTTTTGTCTAAAACTACACTTTTGCACAAAATACTTATTTTGTCATTTTTAAAAAAAAAAATTTTTGGTCACTGGACATTGCCTACAAAGAGTAATATTTCTCCAAAAATATGAAATTGTGACAAAAATTAACTCAAGACTCTTCACTTAACACGTTTTTAATTATTTTAATGCGACCAAATTTGCCAAATTTATTTAGAGTTTATCCAAAACTCAATTTTCATAAAAAAAATAATAATAAAGGTTATGTGTTTGTCATTATTTTTTTCACAAAATAAAATCTTAAAATTTTTCCTAAACTATTAAGTACGCCCTATTACTTTTGTTTTCCATATTTAATTTAAATTTATGTTTGTTTTTCAATTAATTAGACACACTGTATATGCTGCCTTTAAACAAACAATGATATTTAATACCCGCTAAACAGCAGTCGTTAATTTTTAAGAACAATAAAAAACTTCGTATTATTAGCTTTGATATCTTATTTATCAAATACCATAAACGCAACGGGTAGAATAACTTATAATGTAATGGAGACCAAAGACAGCTTGTTGAAACGTCAAACTTGTTAATCGGGAAGTGTACGAAAATACAAGAACAGAGGCTCAAAGTTAACTGTCAAATATCACGAATATATGACAGCTGCGGACAGTACAAAGTCATTAAATGAAAACGGTTTTCATTTATTTATTTATTGGTTAAACCAGTTACAACAAGCATCTATTTAATGAACTGTTTAATTAGTACTGTTATAACATTAAGTTAATAATAATGATAAAATATAATGATTAAGTTAATTTCATAAATGTTTCATAAAAAAGCAAAAATTATATTATATTAAATTTAATTTAGCACAGCAAATGAATAAATCTAAAAAAAATTAAAGTGTGTTGATATAGCTGTCTTTAAATTGCTTTATATTGCCTTTCCATTGAATTTCTGGCGGAAGTTGGTCTTTCAGAACACTGTTGCCTGTATCATATGGCGTTTATTCCGTAGCTCTTATTTTTTCTAGAAAACTGGAGCCTGCTAAATAAATACGTTTGGTTCCTGTACATAGATAATCTTGTGTAGGAAGATCAGCATACGATATTTCAAAAGTTTCAAGCGACATATAAATTTTGTATAAAAATCTGATATACTACTATATCTGCTACGTCCAAAAATATATCTTGCTATGTTGTTATAAGTTACTTTAAATCTATTTTTGCTAATAGAATCCAAACCCGTAAAGAACTCGCATCCATACAAGAGGGTAGGAATTAGATATGTCTTCGACAAAAGCATACGTATATTTAAAGGCGTAAAGGATTGACTCCTACAGAGATTCCTCAACATAAAATACGTCCTTCCACAAATGGTATTTACATGGTCAGTCCAGTTGACTATTAAAAAAATAATACCCCGAGTCCCCAACCACTAATGGTGGCAGTAGGTTCGTCGAAAAGCAACTTTCCCAATTACGATAGCCTTTTGATTATTCGCGTTTAAGCAAAAGACCATTTGCAGTAGCCCATTTAAAAATATTGTCAAGGTCTTGGTTTAGTTTCATTATACAATTTTCTATGTCAACTTTAAAACGCTAATGTATTAGTTGAACGTCATCGGCATACATTTGGATTCCACAGTGAATTAATGCGAAAAGGTAGGTCATTTGAGTACATTATGGTATAAGCAAGAGACCCGAGAATTAAACCCTGTGGTACACCTCTTCGTACTGGGCTGCTAAATGATTTTACATCACCATGGTGTTCTGTCTGACTTCCCATATACAGGTATGTACGTAATAGTTTTACTGCTGATGTTGAAAAATTAAAGGGTATTCTTCAACTTGTGACAAAGAATGTCATGATCAACAGTATAGAAAGCTTTCGAGTGATCTAGAAGTATCAGAAAAGACACCATGTTTTTATCTATTTTCGACCTTAACTTCTCTACCACATCCACTAAAGCCGTAACGCAGCTGTGTTTAGGTCTAAAACCAGATTGTCTGTTGGTTAGTAGTGAGTTGTCATATAAGTATTTACTGATTTGATCATGGACTATACGTTCAATAGTCTTGGACAAGTATGGGAGTAACTTTTGTCACATTATGGTATGGGGATAATCTTCGTATGCTTCCACATTGAAGGAAATTGTGATGTTGTCAAAAGTGTTAAATATATGTAATATGTATATAACAATGTAGTCAAGGATAAATTTTATAAATTTTGGATGTATCTCGTCAAAACCAGTTGCATTGGATCTGATGCTTTAAAAAGATTCACGCAATTCCAAAAGGGTGAGTAGAGCAGAATACAACCGCCAAACAAATACGTATACTTATATCACTGGATTTTTTGTGGTGATTTTTTCAATGTTTGTCGTTGTTAAAAAATATTTTTTTTAAAGATCTGCATTAGTTTTAAAAAAAATATTGGAATTTGAGACTTAGAAGAACGCTTGGGGATGTATAGTCCAAGCCTTTAAATATCAGTGATGAGACAAAATTGCAGTATTTCATTTGATAATTTCTATTATTTTTCGAAAATGATCTTTAAGCTTTTAGCTTTTGGTATCACTGGTATATTTGTAGAAACATTCATATATTTAAATAAGAAATCAATATGGATGTACAAAATCGATCCTACGATGCGGAAATCCCTCAACTTGTTTTGCAGTCGTTTCACTGCAAATGGACGCTCATATGTTTTAAATATTTACCAAAAAGATAGATAGATAGATAGATAGATAATTATCAGTTATAAAGGAATAATTGGTACCAAATAATAGAGGTAGTTGCAGTTGATATATAAAGTAAATGCATGTTTTTATAATTATGACTATGTATGGTGAATTAATTATGTGTAGGTGAATTCATGATATTTAAATTTGACAAGTTTTTCTGTATTCAACTGTAAAAAACTTGTTGGCTACCTTTGAAAAAGTTGTCAATATACGTTGTCCCGCTTTACGTCATTAAGTTTTTTATTCTTTCTCGATTCGATTTATGTCGTCTTTGATATTTAGCCGATCGCGAGTGGGATTATAACTAAAATAAAAGAAAAGCTTAACAAATATAATAATTGTAGGATAATCCGCAAAGCAGAGTTATTCTCTAAAAGTTTCTTCAAAATAAAACCAGACAAATGATGGGGGTGAATATACAACTCAACAAGTTCTTAATATCGAGTAGATTGTATTATATGGGCAATGGGTGTCTTAATTGATTATTATATCAAAAGAGGAGAAACTAAAGATTTGAAAATACAGGAGTTATTAAGATTAAGTCTTTGTAGTATAGCAGCCGAAACAATAACGGCTGCGAAAAATAATTGAAAGACAAACTCTACAATATTTAACGTTCACCAAAAAAAAAGGACTACTTTCAATTTATTAAGCTACAGTTTCAAGACCTTTTGAGAAGGAAATTGCGAAATATTAAAACAAATAATTATAGCAACAAATACTGCTTATAATCGATATTGCTTCATCTCACGATATCTGTATCTCGATACCTGAATGCATTGAACTAAAGATGGAAATGCCAATAGTTTTAGCGATATAAATAATTAATTAAAACTTGTCCATTGTAGGCACAGAAGATTCTGATATTGCAGATTAATTTCAGACTCTAAATAATATTGAGATATGTACGAAGACAAAATAATTATCCTTAGTTGTACAAAGTATTATAAGAAACATCGTAATGAAACCGAAGACTTTACTTTTTTAAATAATTTCTCGATGTACATTTTTGAATCTATAATGAATTCTTAATGAATTCTGTTTTCTTTTTTTTAATTTTTAGTGCCAAATTAATAGAACTTTTTAAGCTCCTTTTAAAATGATACTCCTTTGTGGTACATATGAGTAATTTGAAATTCGATTTACGACGTCATTTTTTGGAACAAATTGCAACATAAATCCAGGGAAGACTGTAGTGTAGAATCTTTGAGTGAATTTTAACTATATGGTTACCTAGGGTATATTTTTAACTATTAAAAAAAAGTTTGCCATTTCACTACGAATAATCTTTTAAGCGAACAACTTTTCTTATCAAAATTCGTACCCTCTCGGGAAAGCATCTTCATCGAAGAAGTTCATGCTTCACCAAATACGTTTGTCAACCAATAGATTCTGCACATTTTGTGTGCATAGCTCTCAGTGTCAGTTTAAGAAATCTTAATGCACTCGGTTTGTTAGATGGCGGCATAAATAGACTTTTCCTTTCTAAGGACAGCAATAATTGCAATCGTTGTTTAGGAGGATACAATGAATTTTGTCTGGTTAAATTGGCGTATTACAAATATTTTATAATTAATGAATAAGCCTTGTTTTTGTAGCAATATTTTCAGTATCTTGTCTCTAACTGTATATACGTCAATAGGACAAGCAGATTACTCGTGCGCTATACCATGCTGCTTTAAATATTTAATTTGATTTGCATTTAAATATTTAATTTATTTTGAAAATGTTGTATAAGATTTAGATTTTTTCGGTTATGATTGTATAGGTATGCCCGGGCATAAAATCAGCTTTCGAAAAAACGTATATTTTGTATAAAGACGAAGATGTAATATCCAAATTTTTAGGAAATTTAAAACATTTTCATTAAAATAAAACGAATATATTAGAGAAAATGAAATTTTAACATTTCTGTAGCTGAAAATTTGTAGAAATGTATTGAAAATTAACAAAACGAATTAGGAACTTGTTATCAATTTCAGATGCTTTTTAACGATTGAGACCAGCAAATACTATTTTCAACCTCTGAAAATGTAGGGTAGTGGAAGTACAGCACGAACGCTTAGCAAATCAGTATTTGATGAATGTCACTCATTTCGTGTTGAAAATGTTTCTGAGGCAAGTTATTTCCTTCATATCTAGTCCTATTATGACAAGCTATTGATTGGAATCAACACATCAGCTGTAAACAAGATCGGCTGAAACATACATACATAAAGAAGGCAGTTCGAAGAGGACATTGGAATAAGCAGAAAAATTTACAGTGGACCTAAAAAGAACTCAGTATATAAATTAAAAATTTTACAAGTTTGTTGCGCATTATTTCACAACTTTTTTTAAAATATCAAAGAATTTTGAATAATTTTTTTTTTAAATTTTTTTTTTAAATTGTATTTACATTTGCACAAAAACCTTTTAAAGTTCCTAAATTCAATGTGAATAATTTTTATATTTCCTTTTGTTCCATAAACATACATACATACATATGCATGTGAGTGTGCTAACATATAATAAAATACTTTATGACTTTTTTTTTTGGATTTTACAAAACTTTTGTTATGATTTAAAATAAACATTTTTAGAAATTCGGTAAGCAATATGTCAAAATATATTCAAACCATATACATATTTGAAACCAAACAATACATTTTTATAAAAAAAAAATGAACAAACACTAGAAAAGTTTAACTTGTCATGCCAGTCATGACAGCTGTCAAAGTTTCCATGAAAGCTTTTATAATACGGATATACTTTCAATTCAGTGTTTGCTCACATAGGGACATTTACATACAAAATTTTTTAATGATTTTTTTTTTTTGGTAACTGTATATCTGTCTGTATGTTTTATGTGTAGATTGTAACATTATTAAATCATGATTTTGTTATAAGAGATATTTTTAAGATTTGAATTCTCTAATAGTCACTGTGACATTTGCAAAATACAAAAGTTTGTATCATATTCAATGGATTCAAACGGTTTAATTCATCTACAATTATTCATAATCATTTAAAAAAAAGTTACAGAATATTGAACTTAAACTTTTCAGTTTTCGTTATACAAAATCAAAAACAAAACTAGAATGTGTAAAGCAAATACTATGATTACACGTTATTGCTCATCTAT
>QOCX01000777.1:49972-73437 GCA_005959815.1 Sarcophaga bullata
CTAAATGCATATATCTTGAAAACTATTAGAGCTAGAGCCTCCACATTTTGCATGTACAATCTGTACATAGATATGAATATTTAGGGACAATTTGGCGGATTAGAAATTTTAGGCGTGGCACCGCCCATATCAAATTAATACGAAAATGATTTTCCCTTCAAAATACAAAAGCAAAAGTTCTCAAATTTAGCATGTAATACTTCAGTATCAATGTGATTATTTTAGGTAAAATATGTAAGCTAGCAATAGTGGGCGTGGCACATCCGATGTGAATTAATTGCATATAGCTTGAAAACTATTAAAGCTAAAGCCTTAAAATTTCGCGTGTGCAATCTGCAAAATTAGCAATTGTAACCGTGGCAACTTACATATAAAATTAATACCAAAATAAGTATATCTTACAAAATATACGAGCAATTTTAGTATCAATATGACAACTCTAAACTCCATATAAATATCTGGAGAAAAAATGGGTGGACTAGCCATAGCGCGCGTAGTATCTCCCATATAAGAAAAAATGCTAAAATTTGTTATACTAAAAATATAGATCCATACTTTTCAAATTATGTGAGAGTCACTTCAGTATCAATATTTAAAATTTTTACAACAGCTTTCTGTATGCCTGGAAGGAGCTTCAGCATCAATATTTGAAATTTTTAAAACAGCTTTTTATATGCCTGGAAGGAGCTATAAGCTGAAGTTTGCTTTGAAATTTTACGTAGGCGAGTTAACACTCCCACATGTAAAATAAGTATTAAAGTAGTATATTTCATATAAATGTATGGAGAAAAAATGGCAGAACAATACACGATTTTTTAATTTAATAGCTAAATTCTAAGTATCTAAGGATATATGTTATCTCCCATAAGAAGTAAATTTTATAAATGCCATATACACAGGCCTCATAAAAAGTATTACTTTTACTACCTGAATAATAGCCTCAGAAGTCAACGCACGTGTTTGACTATAACGAGAGCTACAGAGACGTCGGATGAACATGCACGGCTACTCAGGAATGAACTTTCTCGATCGTCAATATCAAAGAATAAGACAACATTTTAAGAAAATTTGTAAATATTAATTAGAAAATTAAATTAAATTAAACTTAACAGATTTTTTACCTTATTACGTTTTCTTATAAAAGAAAAAATGTACAAACTAAATACGTATTTAAAATATATATATATGTGTTGTTATTTAATAACGCTAAGAGGTAGCGAAGCACACCAGGTTTTAGGTAGTTTAATATAAAATATTGATTCGGAAAGTATCTTTAAAATATCCAGTTAAATGTCTGTGATTACAAAGCGTCATAGTGATATATAATAGGACGTTCACCCCCCCCCCCCCCCCCCCCCCCCCCCCCCCCCCCCCGCCCCCCCCCCCCCCCCCCCCCCCCCCCCCCCCCCCCCCCCCCCCCCCCCCCCCCCCCCCCCCCCCCCCCCCCCCCCCCCCCCCCCCACCCCCCCCCCCCCCCCCCCCCCCCCCCCCCCCCCCCCCCCCCCCCCCCCCCCCCCCCCCCCCCCCTGCTATTCTTATTAAATGATAACTCAAACATCATGTATACTGAGACAATTCTAAAGAAATGTCTTAAAGCAACTTGAGTCACCAAAAAAAAAAGATACCTTTTACCAAATGTTAAAAAGTCTCGATGCTACAACAAAGTCAAATTATTTCTTGCAGCGTTAAGTCAGTAGAAGGTCTGTTATATAAATAAATAACCTTCAGTGTTATGAATTATATCGTGTTATTAAAATTAAAAAAAATATTTTAAATAAAATTTATTTAAATAAAGAAATAAGGAATTAATAATCCACCCATACGAAATTTTTTTTTTTTGAAATGTTAAAGCGATTAAACCCTTTGTTAAACCGTGGGCTGTCTGTTGTTTGCTACTCTCAGTCAAATTTATATTGTTTCCTTTTTCTTCACAACAAAATAAATTCAACTTTTTTTTCACAAATTTAGAAATATCAAAAATTCTCAACCTTGAGACAATTTAGATTCATGATTATAAAGGCTAAATGCTATTCCATAAAATTACATTGCAATGTAAATTACAGAAAGCTTAAGTATAATACATGACGCCTTCTATTGGTAGCTTCCCATCATTAAAACAATCCCGTTTATCTCGCCAAGAATGGGAAGTGTGGAACGTCAGACATAAAGATACTTCTTTAGTTGCGTGCCATAATAAGTAATAAGTATGAAATATTACTACGTAATCTTCAAGTTATGCTTTTCGGGTTGAAACTCTTCGGGATTTTAAGAGCTTCTTTGTACATGTTCGTAGTCAATTTTTTAGTTCAAATCCTGTTACCAATCTCGTTGCACTTTGCCCTACTCACACATTTGAAATTCGCATAAAAATTCAATTGCATGCATCTAACTTGTCGTAGTAGCATATTTAATATCAGTTTGAGATTTACATTGGAAATGAGCGATGGATATCTGCCGGTGTCAGAGTCCATTTTCCACACAAGACGAATTATAAGCCACTCAAATTACCTTCCTACTCTACATAAAGTATTGTACAGAATGCAATAACTCAGTGGAGCTAATATTAAGTATTTTCTTTAACTTCTTATAACTTTATAACGGTAGTACCGATTTTTCTAAACTTGGTACCAAATTGAAGCTACAATCATTCACTTTCATTCTGACAGTAAATATTAATATATCTGCCACGCCCACTTTAAGATATATAGGCAAATTAAATGTAAACTCTTATAACTTTGTCTGTCTAGCATCAATTTTCATAAATTTGGTAGCAAACGAAAGCTAAGGACCTAAAGGTACATTTTCTTATAGCAACCAGTAGTGCCACGCTCACTAAATTATGTTTAGATAGGTATTGAAGAAGGAGAGGCAAATTAAATGTAAACTCTTTTAACTTTGCCTGTCTAGCATCAATTTTCATAAATTTGATAGCAAACGAAAGCTAAGGACCTAGACTTACATTTTCTTCTACCACCCGCCTACTAAATGATGTTTGGATATATCTGGCGGGCTGGGTAGCTGGCTAGCTCAGTAGCTGGATATCTAGGTAGCTGGATAGCTGGATATCTGGCGATCTGGGTTGCTGGGTAGCTGGTTAGCTCAGTAGCTGGATACCTAGAAAGCCTGGTAGCTGGCTAGCTAGGCAACTGACTAGCCGTGTAACTGGCTAGCTGGGTAGCAGGATAGCTGGGTATCTATATAGCTGGAAAGCTGGATAGGTGGGTAGCTGAGTAGTAAGGTAGCTTTGTAGCTGGTCTGAAGAATAGCTGGGTAGCTGCCTAGTAGGATACCAGGAAAGCTGCATTTATGGCTAGCTG
Source organism: Sarcophaga bullata (assembly GCA_005959815.1). Lineage (NCBI taxonomy): Eukaryota > Metazoa > Arthropoda > Insecta > Diptera > Sarcophagidae > Sarcophaga > Sarcophaga bullata. Next base: position 53,290 of record QOCX01000777.1, read on the forward strand.
GATAGGTGGCTAGCTGGTCACCTGTCTATACGGGTAGCTGGCTAGCTAGGGAACTGGTTAGTTGGTTGACTAGGTAACTGATAAGCCAGTTAGGCGGTTAGCCCGAAACCTAGCAAGCCGGTTCCCCACCTACCCAGCTCCCAACCTACCCAACTATACAGCTACTACCCTGTAGGCCACTTACACAGCTACCCCACTACTAAGCTGACCACAGACCCAACTATCCACATAAGAGCCTACATTAATTTTGCTTTTGCTTTTTCAATACGTATCTAAACATAATTTAGTGGGCGTGGCACTACTGGGTATTATAAGAAAATGTACGTTTAGGTCCTTAGCTTTCGTTTGCTACCAAATTTATGAAAATTGATGCTAAACAGGAAAAGTAATAAGAGTTTACATTAATTATGCTTCTCCTTCTTCAATACGTATCTAAACATAATTTAGTGGGCGTGGCATTACTGGGTGTTATAAGAAAATGCACGTTTAGGTCCTTTGCTTTCGTTTGCTAACAAATTTATGAAAATTGATGCTAGAAAGGAAAAGTTATAAGAATTAACATTTAGTTTACATTTAATTTGCCTACCCTTTTTCAATATGTATCTAAACATAATTTAGTGGGCGTGGCATTACTATCAAATTAAAGCTAAGAGCGTGAACTTTCGTTTTCTTATATATTGTTACGCCCACTTTTCTTCTTCTTCCTCAATACGTGCAAAGTTATAAGCTAACACATTTAATATATTAAAACATAATTTAGTGGGCGTGGCACTTCTGAATTGATGCTAGACAGGCAAAGTTATAAGAGTTTACATTTAATTTACATTTCATTTGCCTCTCCTTCTTCAATACGTATCTAAACATAATTTAGTGGGCGTGGCACTACAGGGTGTTATAAGAAAATGTATGTTTAGGTCCTTAGCTTTCGTTTGCTACCAAGTTTATGAAAATTGATGCTAAGCTGAAAAAGTATTAAAGTTTACATTAATTTTGCTTCTCCTTCTTCAATACGTATCTAAACATAATTTAGTGGGAATGGAATCTGCTTTTATATATTTTTTTATCTATTTACTTACCTAAAGTATAAATTGATCAATTTTTATAACGAATTATAAATTCAACACTAAGGGCTATTATTACAACTTGCCATTAAACTTGGGTTTTTTCGGTATTACAAGTTACAGATAAAATAAAGTTAACATTTTTAAAAATATGTGCCAGTGTCGTTGCAATGTCGATAAAACTCTTCACTTAAACAAATTTTTTTAAACGCAGTGGCCAGACTGGCTCTTTTTTTTGGTGTATTTGCTCATTTTGTTTATATTACAAGTGCCATATTGAAAATAATGGATAATATGGTAGATTTCAGGCATAAACTTAGCTTTAAAAGTTACCAGTAGGATGATCTTCAATTTAGCTTAACGTTTACTTCTATCTTACTGGCCCTTATAATAACGAAAAACAATTTATTTGCCAGTTAAAAACCTCCCTTTAATTAACGGCAACTGTGTAATAATGCCCTAAACCTACCAATACAGGTTAAATGACTGTTTTAAGTTTTTCTTGAATAAAATAATAATATAATACGTGACTTTTATTATATATGTATATAGTACATCGAATGTATATACAAAAATTTACTCCTCTATTGTAAATTTTTTTAATGAAAAATTCTTGCAATCGGCCCTAACTACTGCAAAGAGTCATTTGACTTGTGATATAGGTCCGCTTTATTAGACATTTTTGGCATTGTCTGGTATATTTTGCTGTATTTTTTGTTGGGTGACACATGGATATTCACTCTACTCCAAGCGAATATCACAGTAGAAATTTCAAGTCTAGTGTAACTTTGTTCATCAAAGAATTCGGAAATAGTGCAGATCAACTAAAAACTGAATTTAAGATGGATAAAACAATATAGTGTTACATATGACACTACGAACAAACACGAGTACTAAAACAATAAATTGAACAACATCACAACGTGCTCCAATTTATAATATTTTTAAGGATTATGCTAAACTCAACTTTATAAGGAGAATTTTCTTTGATGATTGACGATCGCGTAAAACATAAAATCGAGTACTGGTTACCCAATGGAATCTTTTTCATTTTTAAATACCTTCCACCTCAGTTAACATTATTTATTTGACATTGTTGACATTAAAGTTGTCAAATTTTATGTAGAATATTGAGCTCAATAATGAGATTTATTGTGATTTACGCAATAAAAATACATGTCTGAACATAGATTTGTTTCTCAAAATATTTCCCTGCTCTTTGCTCCTTGATAAAAACAGTACATGAAAACTTTGTTGCTAAAACATTGCCCTTTTCCGTATGGTTTCTCTTTAAAAATTATTTCTTTGATTTTTAAAACAAACTTTTATAATATTTTATCTTTGTTTTTAGATACGTAAAGTTTTACTTCCTAAATCGTCCTTAAATAACCAGTGTTAGATACAACGAATATATGTTTTGTGGAGGAGATATGTGCTACTGCTACTACCGTTATAGTTACAATATGTTTTTGAAACTGTAAACCAAAAAAAAAAAAAAAAATTATTTGAAGAAATTTTTGTAGTTCTGGAATATTAATAAAAACTGTTTTAGATCGAAAATGATTTAACCGAACAAATCTAAAGCAACTCATTTAAATATTTCAAAATTTCATACATATCCTTGTAATTAATAAATTATCATTTGTTTTACAAGTCAGCTGCGGGTTTGAAGTAACTAATTATTAATTTCGCTCTCTGATTGTTTCCTCCATATTTGTGTGAAAATTTTTCGTGTATTCCATACCTGGGCCCTAATTCTAGCATTTTGTGATAATATTAAATTCGATTTCAAAATTATTTCGATAGCGAATAATTTTTTATGATGTGTACTGCGTAAATACGGAGCGAATAGAATTATATCTTAAGTGTTGGAAAAAGTGCAAACAAAGTCGTTTTAAAACACAGGATAAAATGTAAATAAAACGCCATAATGAAAGAATTCCAAATTGAAGTAACAAAATAAAAAATTTAATTTTAAAAAGTTTAAATAAAAAAGGAAAAATGGATGCAAGTTCTTTCTTCTATTCAACTTCCTCCGACTCCTGTAATGTCCCGTGGGCATCATTTTCATTAGAAGAATTTGGTGGGTGTGAGCCTTCCACTGCGTTTCTTTTAAAATTCGATTCAAAACTTTTAATATTTTTTAAACCCTCCACAGAGATTTCTTTGCCTGCAGCAGCCAATATTTGTTTCTCCACTTAGACAGAATTTTTTGTGTCATATCGGCCACCACCTGTTCTTCTTCATATCATAAAATTTGAAAACCTATTTGCACCTTTGCACCTTTTTATTGGTGGTCTAGAGGCATTTAGTTTAAAGATAAGTTGCTCCCAAAGTTGATTAAATCTAGCTTTTCCTTGGGAACTGGAACTTTAAGGCAATAAACATTTTGCTAAGTCTGTATGCTTTGCTATAAAGTTATATTTAACATGATTCGACACAAATGCGATAGTTTCAATGGAACTAGCTAAAATATTTTTTTAATAAGACTGCAAATAACTGATTTGTGTGAATGTGTCCCAAAATCCTACAGAGAACGTAACGGACATGATGCATAAAAAAAATTAATAAAACGTGAACAGTAGCCGGAAAAGTGAATTTTTTCCTAACAAAAGTAGCATGGATAAACACTATACAAAGCGAAATTAAAACTTTTAAAACTTTCAAAGATCTTTATTTTTGTCACCTAAATATTATGAAACTTTTAATTTTTTTTTTAAATATTTCGATTTAAATTTTTTTTTCCAATATTATTGAAGGTAGCTATCGTTATTTTTAACAACATTATTGTGTGAAATATTGCTTTAGTTTATGTAGGTAAGTGTAGTGAATAAACAATTTTGTTAATTACACGCGAGTAACTACACAGTGTAAGTTGTATATTTATTTAGTTGAACTCGAAAATATTATTTTTATAAACTTTACCCAACTTTTTTTATTTGCAAAAAAAGAATAATAAATAAATAAATATTATACTTCTAATAATAAGGTGTCAAAATTTGGTCCGATTTTTTCAAACAAGATACGAGTACTTCACAGGAGAACACACTTTAACACTAATTCTATACTTTTGAATTAAATTATGGAATTAAGAATCGACAATTTAAAAAAAATATAAGGAAAGGACACATTTCACAAGTTTTCGCTTTAAACTCTTAACATAAAAGCCTGAGCAATATGTTTATGTATGCCGTTTTAAAGGTACGTACATAAAACTTCGAATTTTCTAAATCGGTTCAAAAATATTTTACGGAAAAATTTAATTTTTGTGAAAAATGAAAAAAAGGATATTCAGATAAAAAAAAAATATTTTTATTTTTCATCAAAAAACTTTATTTAGTTGCCAGACAAATTAATATAGAACCTACTCCATAGAACAGTCACAAATGAGAAATCCCATAAACGATCAGCACTTGTCCAATGGCTATAAAGAGTGGCAGCTTATGCTTTCTCAGAAGCATAGCAAAATGCATAAAGTTGTACTTCATACTCAGGGTTAAAATTAACCCAGCGGGGGATATTAATCCGTTCGAAGAAAGGGTAGTCATCGACAAATTCACGCCAGCTTTGTATCGTCATGGGTTTCAAACAATCGTCACATTCGGTTTTGTTTTTCCAAATTTGTTGCATAAGAATCTTAGCGACAATTATTTTGAGTAGTTTCGAACACGAAATACTCAATAGAAGGTTGTGCATATACCTTACTTGCTGTATTACTCCCAAAACCAAAAATGTAACAAACAAGACGTAAAGAGCCGCATAATTTAAAAGACAAATATGAACAAATATGAAAAGTCGTGGTTTGGGTCATATTGTAAATCGAGTGAAATAAAAAAGGTTAGTATTGCTTATCTCATATTTAATTTACTTTCTCTTTATTTATTAATTGTTATATACTTCGATTTAAATAAAAAAAATTCAATTTTTTTTACATTCTACAGTGTACACTTGACAAAATACTTTTTAAGAAATAGTTTTATAACAAAGAGGATAAAGTCTTATAAAAAGAGTTATGCAATGTTACGTTGTTAACTGTTTTGGGGGTTATTCTATTGCGCTTTTCAGTAATAATATTTTCAAAGAACAGACTCCTTCTGACGCAGCGTTAGCAGTATTTGTGTTAAATGAAAAATTCGTGAGATTTTCATTTGAGCTATTATTTGTAAATTCGATGGCGAAGGTATTAATAAAGGTGTTAAGTTGGTTGTAGTTGGTAGTAGGAGCTCATTGAGAATTGCTTTGTTTATAATTTTCAATTTTATTTATGTAGAACTCTTTTGTAGCTGGTGGATACAAGAAAAAAGCAATTTTGCGCCAGGTCTCAAATTTGAAAACCAGGTCTCATCCACCTTTTTTAAAATTGGCTTGAAACTGCTTGAAAATAATATCTTTAACTTTAACATAAATTGCTCTGAGAAGACAAATTGATGGATAACATCTAATAAAACATATCGAAGGGAAACTACATCCTCTATTCAATTAAGCATTACAATGTCTATATTTGACAGTCTGTTTATTTCCGAGTAACCTGCTAGAATTTAACATACTTGTATCCAGTTGTCTGAAATTATATTATATGAATTTCAAAGAGTAGGGTGTAAAGTTTTAGTTAAAGTTTGCAGTAGATGTTAAAGGCTTGCTTTCTTAAACTATTTCAAAATATTTTTGTAAGAAGTATTTACTTCTGTTAGCTCCCCTGTACAGACGTAAGCAAAGTTCAGAAAATAAAATAAATGGAAAATAAATGATTTGAATAATGTAAACTTGTGTAGTTTTCCAGAGATTTCTTTACATAGCTTCCCATTTATGTTACAACAGTAATTTTTTTAAATCTTCCACCAAATTCACTATTTTAATATCGCAATTTCGCATGGATTTCATTCCCAGGAAAATATTAATCAACTGAAACTTCTTTTGAAAATGTAGGGTGGCGCCCAAAAAATTTCTCTTCACGTAGTTGTCTTTCCAAAGATCAATGGGTACAGATGCTTCACCATTACATACTAATTTTGGAACTTTTGATTTTAGTTCGTTTCTCTTTTCTTGTGCTGTTTTCTTTACTCGTTGTGAGAATGTGAATGGATTATAAAACAAATAATTAAAATCAATGTTCATGTCATAACGTTCCTCAATTAAAAAGAAAAAAATTAACAGTTTTCCGAAATCCTGTTCCTTCAATATCAGTAAAGGAGAGCAATCCTCAATTGCCCATATCGTATAGGCATCAGTAGATTCCTGCTTATCCTCGTGAGTGATTATGAATCGCAAAAAATGATTCATTTGTGATCTCTGGTATTGATGGAATGTGAAAGTGAAGTTTTGTGGAAAAAAGATATTGTTTTCGGAAAATCGTTACAAAACTAGAAATAAAGAAAAAATAATTTATAGGCGTCGATAATTTTNTGAGAGCTCCAGTATTTCTTTTTAAATATTTTATTCCGATGTGCATAAGATCTAAAGAGATTTAAAACATTTTCCATGTCAGTTTCTTTTCTGATATACCAAATTGCTGTTGTAACCACCCTTAAGATCGTGCTTTGACATCTTCGAATTTTGCCTGTGTGAAGCTGAGACAATTTTCCACAAATACATGCTATAACGCCATATTGGTTTTAGGAGAGAATTACATAGTGCGAGTTACAGTGTTAATTTAATCCCCAGTAACTTTTGAAAAATCTTTGATATTGTAGATAATATTCTAATAATAATAATATTGCCAGGGTTAGGAATCATCTAAGCTGGTGCGACTTTCGGCTCTTGAGGATAATAGTAAAGTCATATAATAGTGATAGTTTTATACGCACCTGAGTACAGCAACAGGAGGAGTCAAATTAATCATATCGTTACATGAATTCGGAGTGAAGACTGTTCTTAGGTGGTGACTAAAAAATTCCACCTGCTCAGAATTATTTCCCGAGCTACTGCCGATGACATTTCATAAAACTTATTTAGAAAGGGCCTCATAGCAATACACAATGAATAACTTTTGCTTGGTACAAAATTAAGATAGAACTGTTTCATTTAATTATGTGGAGTTCTAATGTCAGCTAGATAGTCTGAAAACCTATATTCCCAACCAATGGAGCTATAGTCAGAAGTGGATAATTTGTATGCCGATAAAGATGATAGGACCGAGCCTGAATATGTGGGACCACGAAGTCTTTTTTATGGGTCTGTTCACTTAAAATTGGCAATCGAATTGGCCTGAAACTTGGTTCGGCGTACAAGCTCGCTATTCAGCACTCTCAAATAAGAGGCTCAATAGGTTAGGTTAGGTCGGAGTGGTAGCTTCTGATAACTAAAAGCTCACTTGAGCACGCATAACGATCCGTTATGATGCCACAGGTAAACGCAGTCTCTGTACTGACCAAGTTCTACGAAAGCCAGAGAAGGTTAAGAAGTTGGTCAGCGCAAGGGCTTCACAACAAAAGCACGACTGAAAAACCACCCAGAGAATTTGGTGGACGAAGCTATATCCTTGACATCAATAGATGATAGCTCCGTCAAGCTGACAAGAAATGGGGAGTCAAATAACCTATATCTGCACCTGACAAAAGATGGGCACTGACAAAGAAAGTGGATGATAGTCTCCGCTTCCTCAGCGGATCTGCACCCACGGCAGAAGTTGTTAAATGGGAGCCGCATTGGTTCTGCGTGTTTACCCATAATACAATGACCTGTTAACATGGCCACTGTGATTGAGATAATGCCACGACCAAGTTCAAGTAATTGGTTGGTACGCCTTCTATCCATCAGGGGCCAAGTGAGCCTAGCAGTGGAGCAGGACTCCTCATTGAATCTCCGCACAATGGTCAATGAGGCAAGTATCATACCCACGTCGGTTGAAGAGGATACTGGGAGGAGTGCGCCAGCTCTGACGAGCTCGTCTGCCCTACAGTTTCCCGGAATGTTACTGTGTCCGGGGACCCAGACCAGTGAAACACTGAAGCGCTCAGAAAGAAGGTTGAGGCAGCGACGACATTCCCCAACGATCCTAGAGTTATTCACAACACTAGACAGAGATGTTATGGCGGCCTGACTGCAGGAGAAGACCGACACACGTGTGTAAGGAGCACCGTTGACGAGGATCCATTGAGCGGCCCGGTAAATGGTCATCACCTCCGCTGAATCACACTACAGTAATCCGGCAGTCGGAGATAAATGTTCAGGTCCAGTTTCCCTGAGTATACTCAGCTACCAACCCCATTATCGAGTTTAGAGCCATCGGTGTATGCGTTCTGGAGGGACGACCGCGTCAGGGTCCCAGTCCTTTCTACTCGAAATCAAAGAGCGAAAACCGTAGTCGAGGCAATATTCAGCAGGGATATAATCGTTGTTCAAAGGGGCCACCGGATCAACCTCTAAAATAGAGGACGAGAATGTACAATGTGCCAGCGAGACATGGTATTAAACTTGACTGCCTAACTGGTGAGAAGCACAGTAAGAAGCCAGTTAAGCATTGAGAACAATACCTTTGTGGGGGTGGTGCGCAGAGCACCCGTTATATAAATTACCGCAGATAAAGAAGTCTAACGTTGTGTTGTTTGTTCACAGCAGTCCACTAGAAAGCAACACCATATAGGAGGTTGGGTTCGATAACTGTAGAATATATCCAGCGCATTATCCTCGGAAGAAGACCCCATCTGGCTCTAACCGCTCTACTGCAGCAGTAAGCAGCACAGGCAGCCTTACGTGCCATAGCAGCCAGATTCGCCAGCCGGTTGAGTTTGGGATCGATGATCAGGCCCAGATATTTAACCTCGGGACTCAACGTGAGCTTAGTCCCGCATATTCTAGGAAGGGTGAAGGCCGGAATCTTATATGTACTAGTGAACAGAATCATATCGGTCTTGGAGAGGTTAATAGACAAACCAATATCCCCAGTACGATTGATAGCGCCAAGTTCAATTTATGCGAAAGCGTCAGCGGACATATTCCCGATGCGGCAATGGCAATGTCGTCAGCGTAAGCTATATATATTCCAGCCCCCTCAAAACTGTTGACTGTAAGATTCCAGAGAAGTGGAGATAGAAAACCGCTTTGCGGAATACCTCTACAGACCATTCTTTGACAACGTGTGGACCCTTGTGGAGGTTGCTCTCCTCGACTTAAGGAGAAGCTCTATAAATAGATCCTGCCCCTTGTTGAGAAAACTAAGAGCCCTAACTTCAATGGCTAGAGTGTTTTCTTTAACGTGCATGGACTTTTTCACCCCAGAGATAAGAGAGTGTAGTGCAGTCTCCACTGATTTACCCCTAGTGTACGCATGTTGGGAAGGGCATAGAAGTGCTGGATCAATCGAGGACTTAATATTAACATCAAGGACTCTCTCCAGTGTCTTTGAAAGAAGATAGCACAGACTGATTAATCTATAGTCATTTGCCCTAGTGTGGAACGGTTTCCCAGCCTTGGGGATGAAGATCACCCTTAATATTCTCCAGCTCTAAAGGGTAAAAAGTAGCCTGATACTAGCGTTGTAGATGGCAAGCAGCCAAAGAAAAATTATCTCTTCTCTGGATAATACCACCCGGCCCTGGGGACCCGAATGGCTTAAAGGACCTAATAGCCCACTGCACTTGGTCAGAGGTAAGAGTTAGGGGAGAGTAATTTTCGAACTGTTGTTAATACCTGATGGAGAGCTTGATCGCCAAGGGTGACACTCCAACTGGTGTTTCTCCTATTTACCAGAAGGGTTGTCCTAAACGGAGATTCTACCGTGAAGATGTAATGTAAAGGTAATGTATCTATGGTTTGAAAAGAAGCATTCTTGAGGTGCAAACCAGTTTCCAGAGAAATTGGAGCTGTCCAGAGTAATGTCCAACACTTCGAAGTTAGGAAGGTTGGTTCATCTCTCCGATTAGCTATAATTAGGTTATTACTGGAACTACCCCTCATCGCTTGGTGGGAGTTGGCATCGGCTCCGATAATAATCGCGCAGTCGACCGATGGGTTCCTGCTGGGACAGAGTCATGGGCCAGTTATGTTGACGTAATGCAGAGGGTCATCGAGTTAAGTTCGACGACCGTGGTGATGGTGTCTCTGTCACTGGACCTGAGGAGGAGAAGAGCGTTAATACTGGTCTTACCCATGACCCAAGCCCTAGGTTTATGTGCGTTTTGATTTTACGCATCTGTTTTAGAGTGTTGGAGGTTAATTTGGATGACTCCCAGCATCAGCCAGAGAATTAACCATGTCACATCAGCGTCCTCTTCGTCCTATAACGGAGAGGTTGCCACAGCGACAATATTAATGCCGACGAAGAATTCCCCAACCAGCTAAGAATTGGATTTCTTGCTGCTCAAGGAGCGGCAAGAAGAGCGACTCACGACGGTAGAGTTCCGATCGAGAGGTTCCGAGATGGGGTAAGGTGAGGCGAGGTTATTTGAAGTATGGTCCGAAGGAGGATGGAGGATGTACGGCAGCATGAGAGCCCAATTTATAGACCCCTAGCTCAATTGAACTAAAGCCATAGTTTATCATGCCCGCGCAGGCATTGATAAGCTGAGGTGACTCCTCATTCAGGATGCTCACCGCGTCGCGGTAGTCACCCCACTGGTCAGAGACTTTTGCCATCCTTCAGTTGTGGGTGGGCGTTGCTTTGAGGATTTTCAGTACGGCTTCCGGGTCAGATGGTCCAGTCGGGATTTTAGGTTTGGTTCGGGAGCGGTTAGGAATCTGGTCTGGACGGACGGCAGCAAGTTTAGCTCCCGGTCAGACTTCAACAATCATGCTGATAAACGCCTTATAAAGCTCAATAGACGTGAGATCGGAGCAGGTTACAAGTTTGATAATGACCTTGGAACCACCCTGCATCAGGACACGTGGGTGAAGGGCCGAGGTTGGAGATCATAACCTCAAGGAAGCCGTCCAAGAGCGCGTGTTCCACCAGCTTCCACTTAGTGGGAGGCTTAGCCCAGGTCAAACGTCCTTCTTATTCTCTGTAAGAGAGCCGTATCGTTCGGGCCGATCCTCGTAATAATTAGTGGATTAGTGCCAGCAGCCTTGCCAATGGCAGCCGAAGACGGCATGGGCATATTTTTAGCTGCCTGTAGGTATACGGTGCCTCTATCGAAGGTGCTAGGGCGGGAGGTGTGGCGACACTAGGGACTGGTTTCGCATCCGGAGCCTTGTATACCAAACACAATGTTGCCAAAATAGTAGTAGTAGGGATAGAGGTAGCTGCATTTCTGATAGGTGCATGCCTGGAGTTACCCATAAGTGGTCCCGTGGTTATCTATGCAAGCAGGGAGGGCACGCAAGGGTTGGCACCAGCCCTTACGGGGACAGGTGCTCAGATCCAGATCGGTTACTAATCGGGAGTCTTCTCAACCGAACCTACACCAGCAGCTTAACGGCGACGGACAAGGAATGTACTTTGACGCCTACCAGGCTTTGAACGGGACGGGGTAGTTGTAGCTTTAGCCTGGAGTCATTCACATTGCGGTTTTCACCACGGTGCTACTGTGCATACGCAACTAGGTCCTGAAAGCTACAACCACCAGCTCGGGACAGAGACATAAGGGAAGAATTATCTGCAGAAAAAAGGAAAAGTTTCGTGCCAAAGACGTTTCGAAAAGACCATGTATGACGTCGATCCGGAAACAGAATCTCCCCACGATATTAGGGTAACCTTTAATCATGCACTTTAACTCACTCTAGGTTACAAAGGGAATCGAAGTACACTTAAGCCCCCACATCGCGACAAGATTGTTACCCAGGTGGGGGAAGAAGTTCCCTAAATTCAGTGGAAAATATTCTGATTAAAAGAACTTCATAATCTTATTTAAGAACCTGGTACAATGATCCAACGTTAACGAATTCAACCACTTGATCTCATGCTTGTCCGCGTACAGTTAAAGCTTTTCAGATCTTTGAAGGAAATTACCCCAAAGCATTAGTAAACTTGAAAAAAGTTTATGATAACGAATGAGTAATATGTTTCGATAATATAGCAAAACTATTTAATTTGCCCGAAATTACTAAGCCTGTGACTGTTGCTTTACGAAGCGTGATTGATACTGTTTCTGATATTTATGTTTGTTTGTTACCTTTGTTTGGTGATGACGTGATAATAACTGATGCCATATTAAAACATTTAGTGACGTCGAAAGTGGATCCAATAACCAAATCCAAATGGGAAGAACAGCTTGATTTTGAAAAGCATACACTTACAAGGTGTCCATTTTCTAAGTGTCGGATATGTAATAGTTAACATAACTCATTGCTTCACCGATATAATAGAATTTCTAATAATGCATAACGGCTATGGTAATAAAAAGAAGTACTTCTTTTACTAGCCAAAGCTCTTTTAGATTCCAGTTCTCAACCTAATTTGATAACAGAGAGACTGCCGCTGTTACGACGTTTTAATTCATTACCCAGATCTCGCCTCAATTTGTCTGTCTGAATAAGTGTGAACTCTACCTAGTTCGCTTTGAAGTTTTGGATATTCAAGGGTTGCATATTTGTACAACCCGAGTCTTCTGGGAGATACAATCGATCAAGGGACTCTTTCAACACTAACGTATTTCATATAAATACTTCAATAAAAAACGAGATCAATGTTGATTAGATCGTCAATAAATTTTAAGAGTTAGAAGTTTTTCATTCCTCTTCTGCTGTGGAACGTGGTTAGCTTAAGAAACCGCCACCGAATATAACGGCGCTGGCGGCAAACCACCTCATTTGGGCAATTATTAACCACAACGTGAAATTGGTTGTTATCCTCTGTATATCATAGGTGTTTTCGAATTTTGCCCGAAGTAATCCAGGACCACCGCTCCAATATTAAAAATCTGACCACTTCTTATGCAGGTAAACACAGCTTAATAAGATTGCAATAGAATCATTCGGAGCACCATATTCCTCCTATTCAAACATTCTAAGATAACTTCTAGTGCAATAGACACATCATCACTATATATGATTGAGCACTAACGATCAGAATACACCAAAAATAATTACAACAAAATTGCATAAAACACAATTATTCTGAGAAGAAAATGGTTGAAGGAGAGAAAGTAAAATCTTACTTGCTGTTATTTTCGTAAAAAAGAGAATATTTATTCGTATATTATTAAATTTATTAACTTCACACTTTTCTGCTCACAAGCTGAGGGAGTAAATAATTACGATAAAAACAAATAAACCAACGACTACGTACATTACTATATACATAGACATATGTATGTATGTATTCTTCTGAGTTTATAAGTGATTATTTCGCAGTTGTCTGACCGAGCGTACATCTGCGATGTCTGATTCTGGATTTCTTATGCGTCCGTTTATTCATTCCTTCTAGAATTTAAGCTACAATATAATTTTTAGTACATAGTCAACTGCGTGCATTCTATTTTCTTAATGATGCTTTGTTGAATCATCAACCCAATTGACCTTGAGATTTTGAAAATTTTCAAATTTGGCTCTTCAGTATAATATTTGTGGATTACAGTGAAGTCAATTCAGATCAAATTTATACGAATTATAAGAATCTGTATTGATAGTATAACTTAAAAATCAATCCCTTTTATAAGCAATAAATACTTTGTTAATATATAACACGTTATTTAATGTATTGATCTCGGCTATATGGAAGATGGATGGAACACTTCGAATTCAATGTTTTTCAATTAGTTCCTGACCGGCACTACATTATGTAGCTGAGCTTATCTCGTTGTATATTCAGGTACTTTTTCTACCAATACTCGATCGGTTTTAATTACTAATTACTGATCTGTTACTACCATGTACAAAGCAAAATTGAAAAATATATCGTAAAGCTTAAAAACAAATTGAAATTTTTTAATTAAAACGAAAAGTATTGAATTTTATAAAATTTAGAAAGAAGCACTTTAAACCAGTATTCTCGACAAAGCGAAAGAAACAAAGTGCATTCGAACTATTTATTTAACAAATCTACTAAGATTTTTTTGCATAAGAAAAGCAAACAAAGGTCTTTTAAAAAGTACATTTAGAACATTCGTAGGTTTGGCAACAATAGCTTGTGTGAAGCTGAAAAAATGTATTCTGCGACGTACATTTACTAAACATATAATTTTTATAAAAATTTTTATTTAAACATTTTTTTTTATAAAAATATTGTTACGAAAATGGAAATATTATAACGTCGATTAACATTAAAATGTTAAACAAAAGCTACAGAAACGAAACTACGGACTTGTTTACTTCATTAACGAAAGTAAAACAACAACATCAGTATAGACGAAAAACGGAATAAGCAAGTAAACAACAAACAACAACAACAGCAGGGACAAACGTAAACAACCTACACTAACAACAGCAAGTAAACATGTATGAATGTAAACATGTTGAATCTCGCGAAGGCGAAGACTAGAACCTTCGCATACGAGAACATTCATCAGAACTGTTTACGTCGCTATATAAAAGGCAGGGCAAAGCATGCAAAGTCGGAGTAGAAATCCAGTCAGTCTTGTGTGAAGACGCGTTGCGTGTGAAGTAAACCAATCGTGGTTTGAAGATCTCCGTTACAAAGATTCTACAGAACAGTATTGTACGTCATATATATGTTATTGTTTATCGCGAAGGGCATAAACAAAGGAATAACAAATAAGCAATTGCTGTTGTTATATATATATTTTCTAAAGAAACAACATTTGTGTTTTCCGTCTACTCTTACAGGCAGAAACATTTTAGTGTGTTTATATCTAGTATCCTCGTCTTCTCTGCCAAATAATTAAACAGGCAGAGAAAATTTTTGATCACAACATTGAGCAGTTAATGTGTTAAAATATAAAGAGCCTTCTGATTTGTGAAGATTTTGCCAATTGGGATGTTAATATCTGTGTTGATAAACTTTCAACCGCTGTATATGTGTATGCATTTCCAGTGTTTTCGCCCAGTCCGGTTTTTGTCTTTTCCTTTTTCTATTGTGTTCACCTTTTTTCTGTTACTGTTATATTATATGTTATACATATATGCCACATGGCTACGATGGCCGAGCATTCATCCAACATACGTCGTGCAATAACAGAGAATAATTTCTTTTTTCTTGCAAGCATTTAAGGTATTTGTTGTAGGTACATACATACATACATACATACTAACATGCACCATACGGATCCAGTCGGACAGTCCGGCGTCTGTATTTAATTGAATTACTGTAAAATTAACGAATTAAAGTCAATGCGACATCGTAAAACAGGACGAAGTCATCTTCTACAACAAAATAGTAAAACAGACGTAGTGGCAGCAGCGTCAAGAAGACAAACAACTGAATAACTTCTACATTTGTTAAACGTTGGCGAATGCATTAAAGTTTACGTGACTGCAACAATAAGCATATTTAATAAAAGTGAATGTTATACTTCTTTTTTCTTCAACACATAGAACCATGTGTCACATATTTGCGTTTTCGATGTATTGTATATGTACAGTGTTGAATAAAATATTTACAACGTTATGATAATGGAATCTGAAAAGGGTATAATTTCTTAAACATTATTATCCTTTCGAACATAAGGTATTAATATACTATATCTTATTATTGAAAGAGGTTTTGAAAGATAAATATGGTTGTAATGTCATGAGTTAAAAACGATACATATAGGAATATTTGTTTATTTACGTCAATGATAATTACATCCTTACTGGCTAAATATATACAAAACACATTTAGTTTTATTAAATACAGTAAAGAGAAAAAGTTACTTACAATTTAAATAATACTTCATTACTCTCAGAGAAGTCTATTACCTGATTGCATTCCATTAAAGGTTTTTCAGGCAACTTGAAGAGAGTAATTATAACCATAATGCGATATTTAATATTTTAATGATAAAAATATACATTACATACTAGCCTCCCAGGAACAATGAATTTCAGTTGACTAAGCAGGGGAACTCCGAATTAACATCACCTTGTATTAAACCCAGAACAAATAGTGTATTCAGCATTGATCGATGGCTTTTAAAAATTGGCAGTCTAATAAAAGCGGGTCTACTATGATATTACAATAGTTAATAGAAGTTCCAACCAAGATCACATAGACAGAAAATGAAAAATTGCTTAACAAGGGTTTCATATAATAGAACCAAAGCTCAGAATATGTCGAGCAAGTGATATAAATTACAATTTTGTTAAACGAGGATCAAAAAATTTCCTAGACCAGCGTTCCATGTATCCAAGTATGCCATAATCTTTTTTTACCCTAATTGATATGTTAGTTGAGTCTGTAATCCAACATGATACCAAGGCCCAAAATAGTTGGAACTTTATCCCAAACAGCGTCGTCAATACAGTAGAAGATATCAATCTTAGGGCCATTAGTACAACTTTTCGTTAAAGTTGTGTTAAGTTAAAGATTACTTTAGTTAAAGTGAACTTTAAAGTCACCTTTAACTTATTTTCGTAATTACAACCCACAGATAAAATAAAGTTAACTTTTTCAAAAACATGGCAATGCCGAAGTAATATTGATAACACTGCTCAATTAACTAGTGCTATAAAAATGCGGTGCCAACCACGTGCTTTCTATTTGTTATCTGTATTCATTTTGTTTATAAAATTTTTGTGTTGAAGTCTTAGCTTTTTAATTTTTGTGTTTTGTGTTTCATAATAAATATAATGAATACGCCAAAATACATTATGATTTGAATAATTTTTAAAATATTAACGTTTATTTTTCATGTTTATATTTGAAGTTGAATGTTTGAAGTTGAAGTTGAAAGTAATGTATATAATATGGCAAGAACAAAGATAAAGTGAACTTTAAAAGCTAAAAGTAGGATGATATTCCCTTTAGATTAACGCTCACTGTTATATTATTGTGTATTCATAATTATGACATCAAGTTATCTGCCTGTTAAAACCCAAGCTTTATTTAACGACAAGCTTTAATACTGGCCCCTAGTGTTTCTAAAAAACGTCATATGTTTGCTCTGTTTTTGAATTTATTTATAAAAACTGAAAAAATTGACAGAAAGTAATTCAAATCCATTAAAATCGTTAAACATATTAAATATTTTAACGTTATCAGCATACATCAGTACCTTAGAACCCAAAACAACCGAGGGAAGTTCATTGATGAACAAAATGAATAATGCAGGACCCAAATGATTGCCTTGAGGTACACCAGAATGCACTTTAATCATCTTTAATACATTTTTAACATTTTTGAATTACATTTCTTGTTAAGTTCTTTATGACAAAAAAGAATTTAAATATTTTCAATAGAATCACTAAAGGCAATAAGTAATAATTTGTGCGATAGAAGTCTGAAATTAACTTTATCAAATGCTTTACAAAAAAATCAGTGTTTTTCACATCAGTTTGCAATTTATTTGAAAATCCCTCATTAACAATTGTGGTCACTTCCACTATATTAGTTGTTGATGATCGATATTAACGAAAACCGTGTTGACAAAGTGATAGAAGTGGTGAAATTTTAAGGGAGATTATTTTAAATTCAATAGGCAATGACGTTTGAATCTAAATCTTGTTAGTTAAAATCTTACTATTACCAAATTTATTTCTATTTTGACTTATCTTTTTCATGCATGTCGTAATTTTCATGTACTGTAATGTAACATGTGAATTTTGCTCAATCATACATAAAATCTGCAACTCAATGGTTTGATATTTCTATAAAAAAAGAGAAAAAATATTTAAAATTTTTATTTATTTCTTCCTCCCTTTGTTGGTCAATGCATATCTTCAAAATAAAATACAGTTCAACCCACAAGTTAAATTCTCCCTTGAACACACTGTAGTAAATAATGATACACACACACTGCCACTGTTGTAGGTCGTTGCTCTTTTTTATCCCGAAACATTTAAGTTTTCTACACTGGGCCTTTCAGTATAACACTAAAAGAAAATTAAACTGATAAATTGGTTTTTATTACTTGAGTTTCTTTATTCTCTTAATTGTTGCTTGATGTCATTTGTGCATACATATTGATACACTGTTTTTTCTTATTTTTTTTTTGTTTGTTTATTTATTTTTGTATACAATTTAAAAAGACTTGTTGAATTTTCAATTTTATTTTTACTAATACAAGATTTCGGTTTTCGGTTTATTTTTTTATTTAGATTTAAATTTAAATTTATTTTACATTCTATGCTACAACGATTAACATTTGTCAACATACAATACGCAAGAGTAACATAGTAAAAAAAACATTTATTAAAAAAATTTTTTTTTATTTGAAAAAGACTCAAGCCTTTTTCATTTTAACAAATTTTGTTTATTCTCTTTTCATTTTAGTTTAGCATTAAATGGCATGTAATTTATTGTTACTGTTACATTTCTCTTAATAGTTTACATTATTCTAAACATCAAATATTTAATTTCAGGGAATTATAATTAATTCCTCACTCCCATGCAACTGTAACTACTACAGAAACTATATGCATTATTACCAGTGTTCTCAAATCGCCTACCCTAGGGCCTTCTTTGAGGAATATTATTGCCATACTTTTTCTCCTCTTTTTTTTTAAATCGCATGCATTTATTTATATTTCAAACAAATCTTTGACATTTTATTACAAAATTTTTCAAAACGAATGAAAAGAAATTGAACCATCTGAACTCTGCTTGACCAATAAAAACTGATTTGTAAAAAGGCCTATAAATTAACTGCTAAAAATTTTTTGGTTCAGAAAACTCTGCAACATATTTGTACACTGAGAAAGAAAATTCATTGTAAAATACGTAATCAATTTCCATTTATTTATTTCAATCACTAATAACACTGTGAAGAAAAAAAAAAACAACCAAAAAATAAATAAACTCACATGACTAATATCTAGAAGTCTGAATACTACAGAAACATGAAAACTACTTTTACACTGACTATTCCAAAAACGTTAACGAAAGTTGTAAGCTTTAAGACGTGATTTTAAATAGAATTTTTAAGGATTTTAATCTGCATTCACTTCTATAATATTATTTACAATATGGATGATTAAGTTCATACATTTTGAAAATCTAGGCATAAAACTCATCACTTTTTCTGACACAAGCAAACACTTTGTTTTGCCTTAGGTTATATGAATGTCTATATAGACATATAAATATATATAAATATATACCTTTACAAATCAAGTGATGTGTGTAGACACAGAGTGCCATTATGGGAATTTTCTTGAGCCCTAACATCTAGATTCTTTGAAATGAGAAAGAATTATCGCAACTCCTTCTTGAAATCCCATCATGCAAGTATGGGTGCTAGACGATTTGTTATTCAGCACTAAGAGACAGCAACCTGAAATTTTTCCAAGCATATACTTTAAGTAGACGTTAGGTATGCTCCATAAGTTTGAGGGCAGAGCAAGAGCTAAGATAGCTCTTTAACGAAACAATTTGAATTTGCAAAGCGTTTCAAAATGAGTACTCTATAGACTTAAAAAATAAATTTAATAGTTCTATCGTTTTAAATCTGTGCTACGTCGACATATGCCTATAAAAAATGCTAATTGCCACCAAGAACTCTGGTATACAATGCATATTGTCTTAAACAGTAGGATTTTAAATATATTTTCGAATGTGTTGTTATTCATAAGCAAATAAAAAATAGAATATTTCGTAATATTATAAGACTTTTGTAAGGTACATTTTAAAGCATTTTATGTTTTAATTTTGTTTTACTGACACATGTCACATGCCTTTAAATTATAATTAGAGGTTCTAAAGGTTGGCCATATGGGTATTAACAGCCATATAAGCAGTATATATCAATTAGTTCAAGAACTTTAACTTTCCAAGTTCGGGTAACGTAGATAATGGGTGCGAACAATAAATTTCATTCTTCAAGGAACGAACATCTATCTGTCTTGTATAGACTACCTCCTTATTTTTTATACCCTTTTTTCGTTTCTGGTATGCTATTCAAAATCTTCTTGGAAACTAAATATAATTTTTTATTCCTACTATTATTGAAAATCAAATCAAGAAGGAAATGTTCTGCGCAACTTTTGCGTAAAAAAATTTAAAAACGGCGAATCTCTAAATAAACTGGATAACGAATCATGTATCGTTTCTTTCCAACATTAACTTTGTCTTTACAATTGATAACTGACACTTTGCTGAAGATACATCAGACAATTT
>QOCX01000778.1:0-21911 GCA_005959815.1 Sarcophaga bullata
AAGTCTGACTCGCGTACGAACACTACAATACTCACTAAAAGGTTGTGTGTTTGCTCTGTTTGCTGTTCCGTATTTTTTGTTTGTGTGTCTTTTTCTTTTGCTGCAAATGCAACAATACCTAAAACTGTAAATTTTAATTAATGATTCGAATCACTCGAATCATTTATGAGTATTTTTCTAAATTTATAAATCTGAATGACTAGGCGTATGAATCAACTATATTTCGAATGTTATGAGCTCGATGTCAACGTTGTACTCATACTCATTGCAACTTGTACTTATAAATCAACGTTGTACTGAGTACGAATGAATCAGAGTAGATAAATTGCAATACTGTAGACTCACTCATACTCAAAATTTCATGAGTAGTTATGAGTAGCGAAAAGGTGATTCATTGCTGATCTCTGGTCTGGACTAGGCTTTAAAATACAGCCTCACGTTAAATAAGCCAACACATTATCCGGTACACTGTGACAATTCGACTTTTGAAAATGGTGTGCTTTTGGTGAAAAACTGCAAATTCAAATTGTTTATATGGCTGACAAAGGACAGACAATTTGAAAGTGATTATACTCCTCGGTTCTTGCATGTAATGTTATTCCAATTGAAGCCTTTAAATTAGAATTCCCTTACGCACTCAGTAGGAGTGTAATAATAAGAATTCAGGCGGTAACAAAATGATATCAAAACTTGTTATTTGTCTTGGTCTAAACGAGCAAATATTACGAAAAAAAAAATGCAGCAGGCCTCGTTTTCTGTTAAATTTTATTATGTAGACCTACATAGGCGTTCCTGTACAAAATTCTCCATTGTGGACTCTACAATGGAATAGAAATCAGGTATTCTTATCGTATATAACCTAACCCTTGTGCCTGAAAGAAAAAATCTATAATTTGAATTCTTGAAACTGCTATGTATTATCTTAATGCAGTTACCAGCCTTCGTTCCATTGGAAGCAGAAAATGTCTTCAAAATGAAATAATTGAGCGTGCATACTCACTCCTGCGGGTGTATTTATGTACAGCAAAGAATTCACTGCCATTTATCCAAATCAACATTCTATTGATTGCCTTGATACCTTGATACCTGTGCCACATATTGTAAATTACTGAAAAGATTCTGTCGTTGTCATTTATTTCATGGAATTTTATTTCTATTCGCCTGCCTTACACTTTGAGATGAGCTCTTCCAGTATTAACCTGTTGATGACATCTTCTGAAACACGAATTTGTTAATTTTTTACATTTTTTATATAGCAACCGCCTGGTATATTTCAATCTTTACTTTATTTTTGTTTTACCACACCACCCTACCCCCCCCCCTCCTCATCTTACTGACTTCATAGATTTAATGCCGCAATTAAATTTTAAAACTTTTAAACGCCTGTTTAAGCTGTTTAATATTATTTTGGACAAACCATAATTTAAATTAAAAAACCTCTGCTATTCTCTTTACTTTGATTTTATTTCTCATTTTCTTTCTTTATTTTTATGTTTTTTTTTTTTTGGTCGAAATTTAATTTTTGTAACACATTAAAATTGTCTGCCAGGATTTCACCGCTTAAAATCACATTATGATGTTCAAAGAAGTTTATGGAGAAGATTCATAAACTTAAAGCTTTTAAACAATTAAGTGAACTGAAGACCAGCAAGACATTGTAGAAGACAATTGTTTGTGCACATAGAAAAAGGGTTTCACTTTAAATATCCTTTCAGAAACATGCAACAAAACAAACAAAACAAAACAACAGAAGAAAAAAAAAATTAAAAATCAAATATGGAAACGTATGCCCGAGACAATTTAAACAAACTTTTAAAACTGCAAACATTTTGTGGCAATTTTTTTTCTCTTTTTGATTTTCTCTCTTGCTTCTAAACTCCCTTTACAATGATAGTGGCTGCTGACGTTGCTATTGTCGTTGTTATTGTTGCTGTTGTTTATAAATAATAAACAATACTGTCCGCCTCTTTAAATGTTTTCAACTATAAAAACGGAAATGAAAACAATATTTTCCTTTTTAGAAGACTGCCTAGTTTTCTTCTTCTTCTTCTTCATGACTCCAGATATTCTTTCTGTTTAACTGCTGCTGTATGTGGCTGCTGGGTTGGTTTGTTGGTTTGTTTTACGATTTGAATTGGAAACAATTTTAAATGTTTTCTATGTGTGTATGTGTGTGTATGCGTTATAAGTTGTTCTCGTTATTTCTGTATATGCCGGGCATTATAGCTGTTAAGTTGAATAAGAGAAGAAACAAAAAAATGAAAGAGAAGAGAAGAGAAGAGAAGAGTTTATGGTTTTCAGAAATAATTTTGCGATAATAGAGCGTAGCAAAATTCTTGCCGACAAGTAGAGCCCAACCAAATAAACCAACTTCAGAGAGCGTCAAAAAAAAACATAAACAGAGAGACACACAGAAGAACAAGCTGAGAAAATGGACAGACATTAAGCCATAAACACATTTCAACAACAGCTATTACAAAAACAAACAAATAAACAAACCAACAAACTTACAAATCCATACACATACACACAAATAAAATTGCTCATACTTAAACAAATATACAAACACACATACACAGCTTTATATGGCAAAAGCAAATACAGTTACAGAAATACAAGCCAGTGATAGTTCTTTTTTTCTTTTCCCTTTCCCCTTGTTTTTCTTTTTTGTTTTTTGTTTCTTTAACACATACAAAGAGCATATGAGTACGTGTACTGTTGGTACTCAGCCTAAGTTCGAGTATCTGCTTGCCTGCCTGCCTATTTTACAAAAGAGTAAAGCCTTGTGTATGTGTGTGCGGATCTGTGTAATTTCTGTTGATTTCATGTTTATAGTTTCAATGATACTTTTCGAATGCTGTTGTTACAATAGCAACAACAACAACCATCAGACACTCATTGCATAGGCAACTACAACCAACCCAACATCTCCTTTTGAATTCAACCATATTTATGGCCGTCCATGTATGTATGTACGTAAGAGAGAGCAATTGCTGAAATCCTAGTGTACGGTACGGACTTCTCTCTCTTCATCTTTTACTTTCAGCATTTGTTGCTTGTTAGTTGAAGGTGTACACATTGATTTCAGCAATTCGTTGGCAACATTTTGAAATATTTTGCACTCAAATTCCGTAAAATTATTACTCAAAGCCTAATGAGCTTTAAAACTGTATTGTAAATACATGCGTTGTCCACCTGCATTTGCTTAATGAAGAAGGAGTCTTAATTAAAATATTGTGCATAGGCATCAGGTTTATTTTGTGTCAATTTGCAGAATAACAAGGCATATTAATATTGGGTTGTATCAGAAGTGTGTGCGCTATTTGTTGCAGTGAATGGTAAAATATAGTGTTAAATTTGGGGGGGGTAGCGTGGCAAGAATCTCCGTCTCTTTATGGTAGGAACAGCATACTGACGTATTAGGTTAGAGAAATTTATTCCTCCTCTCAGGTTCACAGATCTTGCAGAAATTATTCGAAAAAACAAGTCCATTGTCACACCACAGTAACTCATAGAAATAACAATTGTGTGGAGGATGTCATGCAATCTAAAAACCGAAGACATTAGTCTCTTCTCTATCCATGCCAATAAAGTTTAATGTCCTGCAAGATAAGCAGATAATACCTAGTCTAACTGAGGAATCGTAATACTATGCCTTTTATTATGTAGGAAATTGTTGATCCTGTATTGGCCCTGGCCGGTACAATTCCAACGATCTTCATCTGTCATAGAACCTTTATAAGATTTGCCTTTGAATGAATAAAAACAGCCTGAAAAATTTACGCGGACGTTACTATATGGACGTTCGTTAGGAACTTAATCATTACCAGGCTGGCCTCAGAAGTGTGTGCGCTATTTGTTGCAGTGAATGGTAAAATATAGTGTTAAATTTGGGGGGGGGTAGCGTGGCAAAGAATCTCCGTCTCTTTATGGTAGGAACGCATACTGACGTATTAGGTTAGAGAAATTTATTCCTCCTCTCAGGTTCACCAGATCTTGCCAGAAATTATTCGAAAAAACTAAGTCCATTGTCACCACCACAGTAACTCATAGAAATAACAATTGTGTGGAGGATGGTCATGCAATCTAAAAACCGAAGACAATTAGTCTCTTCTCTCATCCATGCCAATTAAAGTTTTAATGTCCCTGCAAGATAAGCAGATAATACCTAGTCTAACTGAGGAAATCGTAATACTATGCTTTTTATTATGTAGGAAATTGTTGATCCTGTATTGGCCCTGGCCGGTACAATTTCCAACGATCTTCATCTGTCATAGAACCTTTATAAAGATTTGCCTTTGAAGAATAAAAATCAGCCTGAAAAATTTACGCGGACGTTACTATATGGACGTTCGTTAGAACTTAATCATTACCAGGCTGGCTCGTAATTGAAAATTTTTCTAGGTAAAATTTCATCAAACAACAAGGACTGCGCTAATTTCTAGAAGGCAATGATTTCCTCTTAGAAGACACAAAGTGATGTCAAAATATCAATAAGGCAGCTAGTTATATAACACTTCAAGGACCCCTCTGGTAACCTCGAGATCGTCAGATCAGAGGGTATCTAGTCAACATACCGAAATAAAATGTTGGCTTTAAAAACTATAAGGAACCGTGTAATACACTTTAATATATCAATGTCGTTACATGGTTATAGTATACGTTGACACCCAGGATTTTTCTGCCTGTGTACCGCCTGTCAAACAGAGTTGCTAATATGACTCCTGCAGACTGCCGTCAAATTCTTCGCAATGTTGACTACTTTGGACTTAGTCTCCCTCCAATTTCAACATGTTGGCTGGACTACTTTTCTTTGTGTAATATGCCTAATGATATCGTTCAGACGCCTTCTAAGCATAATTCTCAATCAGGTGTCTTCCAGCACATAATCACAAACAGAACGACATTAACTATAAATTATGTAGCCAGCGTAGGGTATTAAAAAGTTGTTTTCAATTCAATTTTCCATTTCTTTTATTTAATTTTTGAAACAATTCTTTTGTAAATACTTTAACAACAACAACAATAATGCACATGCAACAACATATACAACAACTACAATAATAATAAATAGTCAGTGATTTTTAATGGCCTAAAAGGCGTCTTGCACTGCACCATCACTCAAATAACAAAAAAAAAAAAAAAAAAAAAAACAAAAAACCCAAAAAAAAGACAAAATATGAAAGAAAAATGAATAAAGTTTTGTTGCACAAATAAAAGGCCACATATTGGTCCAAATTGTTAAATAGAGAAGATGGAAAGCATAGAATGATAGTATGGAACGTAGTATTTGAAATAAAACAAAAACAAATTTTTAAAGTTGAAGAAGAGCGGCACTGGAGTTACACGATTGTTCAAGGCTTCTACATTAATATGCTCATAATAGTAACACAGAATTATATAGCAGGGCCTTAGTGGCCACCTCATATACATACATGACTACCCAACTAGATGGTATTTAAAGAGATAATGTAGAGAGAAGGAGATCTGCTTTTTTTTCAGATCCCCATTTCCATTTCGGTTTCTGCTTTAAAAATTTTATGAATTTTCATTTCGTACATTTAACTCCACTAACAGTTATCTTTTCCTTTTTTCTTTTTTTTTTGGTTTTTTTCTTTTAACAACAAAAATCTCTAGAATGACTGACTGAATGCACAAATGAAAGCATGACTGGCTGGCATTTTATTGAAGCAGAAAATTGTAACAAATAATTTCGAAGCTATTTCCTACTCCCACCATTTTTTTTTTTTTTAAACAATTTTTCCCATTTAAATATGACTCTACGAAAAACAAAGAGATTGTCTTGCTTTATAAATGAATCCTTAATGCAGAGTTATTGCAAATGTTGCATGCAACACAAAAGAATTTTAATAATTTTCCCCTTTCTCTCTTTCTTTTTTTATAAGTTTTTCCAACACTTGGTGAGAATCTTCCCACATCTGACAACAGGTAAGGTAGTTAGTGAAGCATAAGAATGTCTATCTCGGTTAAGGTATTATCTTACTGCAGCAGTCTGTTGCATGAGTATGTTTTCCATTTTTGCTCATACAACAATTTCCATTGCTATTGTTATGAAAGCTATTATTGGAAAAGAATTATAGTCGTAATGGAAGTAAAAACACCAACAAAAGAAAAAATATGCGTAACAAGGTAAACCCAAATCCAAAGAAGAAGAAAAACTAGTTTTTGAAATCCAATCCTTTAAATTTAAAAATTCATTTTGCATCCAATAAATGTTTGTAAAGATGCTATCCGGTAGGGTAGAAAGAATTACAAAAATATCTTGTTGCGTTCCTAATAAGGAAATAAACTTGAGGATTTTTCAAACCAAATAAAGGCGACGTGAAACTCCATCCTATATGCACAGCTAAACCGTATGGACGTGGTGAATGAAGTAAGGAAGGAAGTGACATCAAAGTACTGCAGGACATTTTTTGTGTCAAGTTGCAGCTTTCATAAGTTCGAGATCCTAATATTTCAGGGAGCTCACTATACCAGACGTAACCCGTCGCGGAGGTATGGACTGGATAAAGTTAAGTTGTAGAAGATACAGGCTTCCTAAAGGAAGTAAGATGGTATTCATCATGGCAGAAGCTTAAGTGTATGTTGCCCATCTAACTCCCTCGATTAATGATATTTTAGCACATCAGGTCTATAGAATATCAGAATATCAAAGCAAAACCTATTTTGAATAAAGGATTGGAAACAAGTTAGATAATGGAATGCTCAGAATGTACGGAATTGCTTGCTATCCAGTATCAAATCATATTATTACACGCTTGCCCTGTTACGTTCTGTTATGATACCCAAGAAATTCTGCGAACAGTTCAAAGCTACACTCTTCGCTAAGATACGCTAAGCATGTTTGCTCAGTACAGAGTAGAAACGACAAACGTTTCACTAGTTTTTTTTTTTCGATCATGGCTTCATACAAAAAGACAAATATAGAGAAAAGAGAGTAAACCCCACAAACACACACACAATCGATGCTTTTTTAATTTTTATTTACTTTTGCCCACTGTAATCGGCACACAATTAAAGAGCAAAGCGCGAAGGAATTTACTTTTTATAGCAACATGTACTCTGGCATCAACACAAACACAATAATGGATGCTTAAAAACAATTTCGTGTGTGTGTGTGTTTCTTTCTTTTTTTTTCATTTGCAACATGAGAGTTGTTATGGCTATTGTTGTTGTTGTCGTTTGGTTTTATTTTCTTAACTTTAAAACAGATACTCTTACACACATACACACACAGTTGCTCAAACGCCAAATGCTCAGGCTTTTATATCACACTTATACATGCATACATGCATAGAGAAGATCTTTAAAACATGTTTGAGTATAACGCATGCAAGTGTGCAGTATGTGAAGGCTATTGTGTGCAATATGTGAGTATGGTGAGAGAGTATGATGCCTGGTATTGTATTGAAAACGTGTATGAATGAAGCATTAAAACATTGCAAAAGTGAAAAATCCATTAAAAAAATGCTTTTTTTCGTTTGTTTTGTTTGTTTTTATTCCTTGACTATACATTTTATTACAACGTTTTGGCTTTTGTTTAAAAAAAATTTTTTTTTGTTTTTGTTACAAAAAAATATACGAATATTGTAATAAAATATTATAAACTTGTGTGTGTACGCATATGTATGTGTGTGTGTAATATTTTATTGTTAAGAATTGTTGCATTTTTATAAAGTACGAGTATTTAAAACGTCATCAGAAAATCGTTTTTCTTTTTTTTCCCCTTTCTCTTTGTTCTTTATATTCATTCCATAACCTATATTTAGGCATACGCATATCATGGAATATCGTTTATTGTACCCCGGACACATATTTATTCTTGATTTATATGCAAATCAATGATGACTTAAGCTTTAAAAAACAAAAACAAAAACAGCAATTAACAGTTAAAAAGAAAAACTGTTATTACAGCAAACGATAATAAATTAAAGTTTTAAAAGGTTCATTCAATGATTGTCAAAATGATTGTCTTTCAAAAAATGCCCAATAGGTATACCTACTGTACTACTGTAGGTGACTTGCAAGGCAATATTATTTATTTATTTGCTTAAAATAATAAATTATTCTTTGCCTTTCTGTTACAGTTTTGTTTTATCAAATGCCATTCGTTTGTGTTGGAATATTTTTCGTGTGAAATTTATTTCTTTTGTTTTTTTTTTTATTTGAAAATGTTTCAAGGACATTAAGACAGCCTATCTACAGCAGCTTGTTGCTCAATAACATTTCAAATGTAAGCACCGTTCCAAAGGATATCTTTACAGTACAATTTGGCCAAATCAAATACGTTACAGCTTTCGAATTCTAAGGATCTAAGAAGATCTTCTTTCCTTTACCATTTTTGTTTGGGCATCTAAAGAAAAATGATGGCAGTTTGCGTGACATATTATATCTGCGTTACAACTGTGTTGTTTGGCGACAACACTTGGCGCATATTTATGCAAATCTTTGTTAAATTAAATGATGCCTAACTGTGTTGTTGCTCCTGCTGTTTTACCTTTCTTTTTTTTGTGTTTTTCTTTCTTTTTTCATAAATAAATAAACGACATCCACAAATACTTTCACAATACAACAAACACAAACACTGGCATATAAAAGTGAGTGTTTTTGAGTTTGTTTGCATTACTGTTTTATCATGATAATGTTTACCTACATTTTATTTATTCATCTTCTTATTTTACCTGACATCAACACATTAAATTACAATTTAAAATGTCATTAAAAAGTCTTACAGAAGTTTTCGTTCACAGTGTTTTTTTTTTTTTTTTGCCACTGATGTCAAAGCCAGTGCCACTGTTACTGCCACTGCCACTTCTATGGCAATGGATGTCAGCTCTAAAAGATAGGCAACAGTTCAAAGTCAAATTGTGTCGCCTTGGCAACACAAATAATGATAAAAAGATTTTCAAAAGAATTTCAGATCCTTTGGTTGTTGATTTTGATTTCAAGGAAAAATTTGTTCTGCTTACACAACTAACGAACGATCCACGGCTCAAAAGTGTTCATATCAAGTAAAAATCATGCTACAAATAATAATTAAATCAAACCTTTTGATTTGAATTTGTTTCTCAAAGTACTTGCTGTTGGTATGAAGTACAATTAAAACAATGATGACAATGACAATGACAATGACCACGTATTCTCCTTCACTTATAATGCTGGCTTACATTTGTATGTAGACTGTACAACAGTAACAAGCTTATCTGTTACAATAGCTTATTGACCTGTGGCACCTTTAGAGATAGTTATCAGGTTCATCGGGCCATATAGGCAACAATATTGCTTGTTGTTGCATCATCATTGCTGTAAAGCTTGTTCGAATAAATAAACATTGAAAGCCTGTTGCTCTACCACAGCATATGTTCGGCTGGATCAAATACTTTTGCAATTAAAAAAGAAAAACATTTTAAAAATTATGATCAGCTTAGACCAACTGCATAAAACCCCTATTCATTTCGTAATAATAAATAAAGTTTTGCTTCTAGAAATCAGATAAGATAAGTTATTATATTTTGGTGCCAGTTTATGCTAGCCTGACTAGCCTGACTAGTCGATGTGCTCTATGAAAAGCATTTCAATTGGGAAAATTTTAAAATCTATAAAATTATGGGATCATGAAGGTATCATATAAGATTACCTATTCATACCACCTAGTAATATCAATCGAAAAACAATAATGGACCACGGACTCGTTTACTCGTTTATTGGATGTCGACCTGCTTTAACACATCCATGCTGGTGCTTCTGTTTCTTGTGAGCCTTTGGCAGTTGGTTACACCAATCGACAGTAGACTGTCCTATAAGGTCCCTGTTGAGCCCCGTAATTTTAGCATATTTGCAATCACCAAGCCAGCCAAGCTGGTCAGAAATGGTATAGGATGGTTATCTATCTGCTAGAAAGATGCATGGGGGGATTTCGGCGAAGTATTAGATGTCTAGCAATGAGACTGCAGATGAACTGGCAAAAAAGACATGGTGAAGGACATGAACCGTCCCTGGAACCCTTGTTCGTGACTCTCATTTAGGTGATAAGAGTTTTCATAGTGGAACATTACAGATTTCGTGGGATATATGTTCATGCTTATTGTTCAGCTGATAAGTGGGACCACAGACTTAAGTAACCCCAAGCTTTTATTGCTCATTCTAGAATGGAATGATTTCTGAAACTGATTATAGGAATCTATTATGATGTTTTCCCACCTTCTTCACATTAGTGTGTTTCTTTTTCTTCTTCTTTTTCTCCTTATATTTCATTTTTATAATCTCTGTTTTGACCCCTTGTTATGGACCGTTTCTGGTCTGCGAATGGAAGTCTTTCACACCCACATTTCTAACCAAATGTAGACAACAGACTAGACATGTGCTGGCAATTAAGAATTGATAAAATCTGCAGGCAAAGTGTATGCCATGAGAGCTCTATTCATTTAGAAAATGATTCTGATTTGTTAAGATAACACACACTAATACTAAATATCTGCGCTGCCATTTTCTTTTCGTATGCAAAGGAACATTTGCTCGTTTGTATACTTTTCCTTGGGATTTTTATTTTTTTTTTTTTTATTTTAATTATTTTGTAATAGACAACATAAAACATAAATAATAGCAACAACAACAACAACAACAACAATGATAATATAAAAATAATCGTAGATAATTGATCCTTCAATTACCTGTTTACATATGTACATACATCGATAACTTATCTTAACTTTGTGGCTGTTGTTGTTGTTGTTGTTGTTGTTGTGGAACAATTCGATAACAATTTGCAAGCGTATTTATGTATGTATGTATGTATGTTTGTTTAACATAATTTGAGAAAGATGATAAGAAGGCGGGTGGATGTAAATTTACTTTATTTTTACATTGTTTTGTTATTGTAATTTTATTGTTAAAATTCTATTTCGATTCGATTGTTTTCCATGTATTTCAAGGGATTAACATTTTCACTTTTATTATTCTCACTCTCCCTTCCTTTTCTCTCTCTCTCTCTCTCTCTCTGTATCTCTCTCCCTTTCTTTTACGATATCATTTATTTGTAGGTGTTTATTGGCATTGTAAGCTTATATGTATGTTTGTGTATATGCTACTGTAGGAGTATGTGTATCTTTCCTTTTTTTTTCTTCTTCTTTTTTTTTGGTATCTATTCGGTTGTGTTGATAATTTTGTGGTTTTACTCAGTAATGCCACATAATACAGTGGTTTTGTTTCACTTAATTTTCTGGGTTTTTTTTTATCGGTAAATTTATTTTCTTCCTTTTTGAAGGGGCGTTGTATTAAACAAACCAAAATGAAATTAGAAAAATAAAAAACACGATTCAATTTAGAAATTTTTAAAACTTTCTTTAAAAATAATCAAAAATTTAATTAATTTAACGCTTTATTCTCTTAAAGTAATAACGATTTACTAACTAATAAAGTATTGGTGAAGAGTCATGTTGTAACATCTGTCCGCGGAATGTGGACTGAGTAAAAGCAAAAAGTAAATTTTCAGTAAATTTCCGGAAGATGCTTCGGCCAGACGGGTAATTGAAGCGGGGATCTACGGAAGGCGGCTAAGAGGGCGACCTTGTATCCATTGGAAGAAGCAAATCGAGGAAGCCCTGTCATCGATTGGTGTGACCAACTGGCGTAGGCGTGCAAGAAGCAGAGGCGCCTGGAAGGATGTGTTGCGGCAGGCCGAAATCCGTTAATCGGGTTGTTATGGCCAATTAAGTAAGTGAGTAAGTAAATTTTCAAATATAAATTGTAAAAAAATAATTCACCGTCAACAATTAGAAACTTTTTTCTCTCCTTATAGTCATCTTAGAGTAGTAGGTAGTGTGTTGGCCACGTTTCAAGCCCTAGATCAGATATGTTCAACAAATCGAAATCTCAAAAAATTATTTCTTCGGCATCTCTCTCTCTCTCTCTGTCTGCAGATTTCTGGCTAAAAACTTTGAAAGAGAAATTAAATTGCCATGAAAAAGTTTCTCAAAAATCTAACGTTCGGAATCGACTTTAAACTGTAGGTTCCGCCATTCATATATAAAATTAACACACACACAACATAAGTGGTGTAAGGATTTAGGTAGTAATGACCAATTATGCATGCCGTTATCTTAGCTCCATCAAATTGCCCACTCTATGGCAAGTTCTGTAATGATAAGATTGCCATCTGTTGTGTGTTTAGCTTATAAAATTCATTTTTGATCATTTTTTTCTCATTAAATCTGGGTTTATAGCTTTACGGGTAAGCGGTCTAGTTGGATATGTTATTTGGAGGGGATTGAAGTTTCTTAATTTTAAGAATTCAAACACTGTGATAAATGCTGTTCATTAAAGATTGTAATCCTTCACTTTAATACCACACCATACTACAAAAATGTCAAACCAATTCATCGTAAGTTTAGGCCTAGATAGAACCGAGCTGGCTAAGGTTGAATGGTTTTGATTATCTGTGGACAATTTCATTTCGAAAGCTTGCACTAAGAGGCAGTACAGGCATATTTCTCGTTAGTAACTGCGATTGGATAACAATAGTTTTCATTTAATATTCACCATATGTGACCTCCAGTTTAAGAACTTCCGACTATAAACCCCAAAATCTTCCATGCATTTTATGTTCGTCTAACTAATCGTAAATTTTCCATTTCCAAGTTGGAAACATTCTAAAACTATTGCTTAGACTTTGCTTAGCCTAAAAAATCGACGCAAATATTTATTTTTATCCCAAATTGCTAGTATTAAGCTGCCTATTTTGTGTTCTACTTTCTTGTTTTTTTTTCTTCAATATTTTCGTAAAATTTTCTTGTTATTGCTGGGGATTATGAAAACATAGTATTTGTACTATGATTTCATTTTTTTTGTGGTGTTGCTATTGTTGTTGTTTTTGTTTTTTTTTTTTTTTAATATTTTTTCTATTGAAAAATCACGTTTTCATTTTGCCATTTTAATACTTTAGCCCAAGACAACGTACAATAATATGAACGTAGTGTAGTATATGAACAATAATCCTTAAACAATCACATACACACACGCAATCATCCACACACATGCATACACACATGAATGAAATCAACCACAAAACGCTTCTTTTTAAAGCATTTCGACAAAAAAAAAAGACGAATAAAAATCATAGATTACCACGTTTCCAGAATGGCAAAATTCGATTTCTGTTCTCCCCTTTTATTTTGTTTTTTTTTTCTTCTTCTATTTCTTTTGTTTTTAAATTCTTTTTTTTGAAAATATACTCGAGTGTGTGTGTGTGTGTGGGTGATTTTTTATTAACAAAATATGGCAACCTAAATTTGAAAATTTTTAAAATCCGTAAAGATTTTCGAAAAAAAAAACCGTAACACAAGCAGCAACCAGAAACATATAACTACAGCTGCACACCAACACACTGACAACACACAGGCACGCTTTCCGAAATATGAAAACGAAAATGAAAAGAAATTTTTTTTTTTTTTTTTTTTTTTTTTTTTTTTTTTTTTTTTTTTTTCTTAGGACACTCTACATCTTTATTTAGACTGCTATGCTTCTATGTTGGAAAGACTTTCTAAATGTTGCAAGGCATTGCAACAGATACGACAACTTTTTAATTGTCGTCAATCTCTACGCACATACATACAACCCTTCAGTTAGGATTACGACCTAGCTTCACTTCACTTAGTGTGTGTGTGTTAATTTTTTATACATGAGTGGCGGGACCTACAGTGAACGACAGATTTTTTGAGAAACTTTTCCTACAATTTTTCATATTTTCGTTTTGATGTTTGACCTGGGATTTGAATCCTGGTTTTATGTCTAATAAGCCAGCACTGTACCTACCAGATAACGGCATTTTAACGTATTATTTCGAAATTTCTGATCTTTCTTGAGATTCTGTTCGAATAGATCCGAAATAATTAAAGGCTGTAGTGCATCTTCTTTGAAGTCTTGGCTCACTATACAATTTTAAACTCTTTTTCCTCTTGGTTTTGATGATTTTTTGTTGTTTTTAGGATCCCAACTTTGAGCGTTACTAATACTGGGTTAAAAGTTTACCTAAAAAAAAACAAATTGAGATAGAGAGAGAGGGAATGGGAATGGGAGAGAGATCAAAAGACATCACAACGTTGAGAAAATTAAATAGAATCGGAATGAAATAAAATCAAAAAAGAATCCAAAAAAAAAATTAAAAACTGACAGTAGAAAAAAGCATTTTGCACGTTCATTCAATAACGAATGAATTTTTATGAAATTTAATAAAAAAAAACTCAAATACTCAAACACTCGCCCAAACACACACACACACACATGAGATTATTTGACTTTTTAAAGCCTTCAGTAAAGTATTTCATTAACATTCGGATTTACGTCTGTTTCTTTAACAATTTAAATAAAATCCTACAATGTATACCTCTACTGTTTTCTCTCTCTCTATCTCTCTCCCTCTCTCTCTCTCTCTCTTCCAGTTTTAAATACCACAAAAAAACAGAAAGCAAGAGAGAGAATGCGAAAAACAAATAAGAATATAATTTATAGTCAAATTTCTGTTTCACACACACATACACACACACACACATACATGGCCCAGGCACAGACACACGTTATTTAAATTTTTAAAATTTTCATATGAAAACTTAAATCATGTCTCTATGAGTATGTATATGTGTATGTACCGTTACCAAGGATTACAGTGTTTAAGCGGCTTCAGGTTTTCAAAAAAAAAAAAGAAAAAATTCAATTTTTTTGTTCTCGTTTTTGCATTTCGTTTCATTTCAATATAAAACAGAGTGACAATTTTTAGCTGTGAAATGTTTTTCTCTTTATTATTGTTGTTGTTGTTGTTATTGTAGATGTTTCTGATGCAAAACGGAAACCGTTAATATAAAGGCTTAAGTTTGCAATCTCACCCTATTTTGTGAGGAGTAGCAGACACCGCAATATAACGCTGACTGATCCAGGAGATACAGAGAGAGAGAGAGAGAGAGAGGAGAGAGAGCGACAGAAAGATTTTAAAATCCGATTTTTAGTGACTTGTTCGGGGTATTATGGTAGCATTATTTGAAAATGTATTATTGAAACGGGAAAATGAAAAACGAAAAAGGAAAAGAATAGAGGTCTAATGAAATGCTCTGTGCCATGATTTGGTCTTTAAAGGAAATCTGCTAAAAAATATATGAACTCCACCAACTATACTGTTTTAGTTAGTTTGATGACACATCAAAATCAAAATCCGTTTACCACAATTTAAGTGGCTATGAAATATGGAATGGTAATAATCATAGTATTGGCAGTATATGAATCGATGTATATCAGAAGTACTTCCAATAGGCTTTCAGGTTCAGAACTAAAATAGACAGGCAGTGTAAAAAATAACACTAATTATCCACCACTCACTCGACAAAGCCATTGAAAATATTTTGAAAATATAAAAAAATTTGCAAGAATCCTAGCATAGCCTAGATATATCCCTAGCATGTCCCAGAGATCTTTGAGGCCTTTGCATTCTCCCAAGCATCATACATTTAAAGTGCAATTCACTATCTTACTGCCCAGCAATAATTGAACATTTTACGACAGCAGCACTTAACCACTAGGGTTTACTGTATTAGATGCTTAGTGGTGATGTTCCAGGTCAGGTTTTAGTCAAGAATAACGGCCACGTACTTAACGTCATAGGGGGCAGTAATTTACATTCATAAATTCTGAGGAAAATTTAAAATCTCAATCCACCTAGAAACAGAAGCAAATCGACTAGTCCACAAATAGTGGCTTAATTATATAGTCTATCCAGAAATATAAAGACGCCGTAACCTAGTACGCATTGCGTGGGGTTTTTAGATGTGAAGCTGTTGTTCAAAGCCCAAGCCAAAAATGTCAACCTGAGAGCAAATAAAATTCCCGTGAAAAGTTTCCCAACAAATTTGCCGTTCAGAGCCGATATTAAACCATAAGTTCTGCCACTTACTGTTAAAATTAACACACACAACATGAATGCTGTGAGAAGCTAGGTTGTAAACCTGACTAAAGGATTGTAATGATTAATTATGCCATGCCACCAACTTAACACTAGCATTGTTGAACTTCATTTGAACTAAATTGCTTGCAAGTAGTCCGTTAAAGAGAGAGAGAGAGAGAGAGAGAGAGAGAGAAAAAATAACAACTCACTGTAAACTACCACCGAACACAGATAAAGTGTAGCACCTACACTGTTATTGATGTTACTTGGATTGAAATTTAAAAATGGCCGGAAATTCAAAAATAAATGAAAATGTTTTCATAATTTTTCCATTTTATTTAAAGTGAATTGTAACACTGTAGGAATATTTAAATTATTTCTCTTGTTTTTTCTTTATTGATTGCCTGATTTATGAGACTGAATTGTTTATCTATTTGAAATGAAATTAATTCACTTCGATATACTCCTTGATGCACTAACACTATCCAATATTTTCTCTTCTTCTTTTTTGTTAATTTAATTTTGAAAATATTTTAATTATCATTATGATTATTATTGAATGGAATTAAATTTATTGCATGTTAATTAATTGTTATCACTTTATTTGTTTATTATCGTTATGGCGCCAATAATTATCGATAAATTTATCAAATCATTAGTGCGGTAAGTTGAAAAATTTATGAAAAAACCCACTAGAAAATAATGAATGACAGAAAAATAAATAAAATAGAACGAATGGACTTATAGAGAAAAGGAAATGAAGGAAAAGAAAATGCTAAACCACGATAGCAACAATTTATGCCATTGATTTCACTGATTATCCTGCCATTCGTTTTGCTTTCTGTTCCTGTTCATTATTTGGGATTTGCTTATAAGCAAAATCCTTTAAACTTTTTTCATTTGATAACGCTGCACATTGTTTTGCTTTCAAAAATCTCCCTACAATATTAAGTAACGCCAGCCAGCCGTTTGTTTCTTGGCTGCCGTGACATTTAGAGGGTCAATCAAACCTAAAACTAATCTCCGAGTGTTTGTCTTTGTAAAAGTCAAGAAAGAGCGAACGAGACATAATAATACGGCTTAAAAACTATCATCATAACTGATGTGAATTGAAAGTCATGCAATCTCCGAAGCCATATACAAGCATACAGTGGGCAATAATAGTAAACGAATTCAGTTTCAGGCGAAAACAATTTTTTTTTTTTTGAAAAATTTTTAAAATTTACGGGACATTAACCAATTGATTTCTCTAAAAACTATTTTGGTAAATTTTTTCCAATATTTTCATATTAGCATTGAATACCCTACGAAAATCCAGTGCTTATGAAATGCATTGTACAATACAGTTGCATGAGGATATCAAATTTAATATCGAGAGAGGCAAGAAGAACTTTGTGCATCTAAATATCAATTTTATCTATGCAATTATGTTTCCTACAAACATTAGGATTTAGTTACTCACACCATCCATGTTATGTGTGTTAATTTTACCCACAAGCGATGGGTAAAGTCGACTTCAAATGAGAGTTTTTTTTTTTTTTGGGTAACTTTTCATGGCAAATTCAAGTTACTCTCAGAGATTTTTACCGAAGAATTTATTTCGTTTTGGTCGAGATGTCTATCTAATAAGCCACCACACTATCTACTAGACTCCGGCGTCTTAAAATATGTCGCAGTGCAAGTTTGTCTTTAATAATCCTAATGTACCTGTTTTTTGCACTTTTCCACTATTTCAGTAAAAATTCTTAATTCAACGTTTTGTTAGCGTTCACTGCAAAAGAAATCCTTGCAAAAAAATGGTTAGAAAATCCGGTGTAAGCCAAGAAACAAATACATTCCTGTCAATTTCATGATAATACACGCTTACATTACACTTAAGCTTTTGCGGAGATACAATAGCAGCAGAAAAAAAAATGAAGCGAGGCAAAACAGAAACATTATCCTTCATATGGCTGCTACAAACAAGCATGTAAACAGAAACCACAATACAAAAGCACAAAAAAAAAATGGAGTAAGTAACGGTATTAAATCCAACTGCTTGCAAATAAATGAAACTGTAAACTGTAACCAGGAAATCAAAACAGAAGATGAACTGTACTAGCCATTAACCAAGAAATGAACTTTTATTAGTTGGCAGGCCATGGTAATGCAACAACAATGCAACAAACAGTTTTACAGCATGCCTGCCATACAATCCAAATACCAATGCATAGGTGTTAGTGTGAGTATGTAATGTATATGTATGTGAGCTGCTTTCGTAATATAACGGTTGAGGTAAATCTTGCTTTAAATAGAAATCATGTGGTCGATTAGATTTGCAGTGACATTATTGAGGTTATTGTGTGTTTTGTCTTGCTCCTACTCTCTTCAATCTTTTTGTATGGCCATTCTACTGCTTCTTCAGTTTTCCATGATTTTATGGCCACTTTTTTTCTGTTCTGCTCTCCATCAATCCCAGTACAAATCATCTGCAATGATAATGATGACTATGACTATGATTGTCTTGTAATAAACAGCTCTCTTAGCCTGGTTTGTTAATGCTTCTTGCGAGACATTTATTGCTGCTTGCATGTCATGTTGAACGTATTCAGTTTTCAGTGCTTCCACCTACTTCCCTTTCAAACATTAATTTGAGGTTTCCTAGTTTTACTAGCGGGTATGTGGTTTTATTTATGATTTCTTTTGCAATGCGATTAGAAAAATCTCTGTTTTACACGATTTGCAAATGAAAATGCGGATTTGAAAGGAGTGCACATGGTTGACTTAAGTTGTTTATCGAGTAGGCGAAGAAGAATAATGAAGCCAATTATTTGGTTAACGGTTTGCCTAAAAGAACGAATAACTTTCATAACGAAACCACATAAGCCATATATTTTGTAAATAAAAGCTGAGGTAAATGCCATGGTAAATACCTAGAGAAGGTTATTTTACTAGACTTAGGTTACTTTCGATTGCTATATTTATGAAAGTGTACTGCAAGCAGTAAAAAGATCGAT
This sequence comes from Sarcophaga bullata, assembly GCA_005959815.1. Taxonomy (NCBI): domain Eukaryota; kingdom Metazoa; phylum Arthropoda; class Insecta; order Diptera; family Sarcophagidae; genus Sarcophaga; species Sarcophaga bullata. The sequence continues at coordinate 18,943 of QOCX01000778.1, forward strand.
TTTTTACCAGACCTAAAACGATATGGAAGCCGGCGGCATAGAAATTGATCCACATCGCATCAAAAGAATTCGGTTTTTAAAAGAAATTTTGTTTTTAGAAATGAACAGTGAACGGGTAACGCCATAATGGATTTAATGCTCCATAACGGTAAACTAGCCATATGCTCTATTCTACATTCATCTTTTTGGATCTCAATGGCTCCTATTCGTGGATTCTATAAGTTTATTTGAACATCAAAATGATTTAATAGTAATTGGGATACGTATTTGAGATTAGTCCTGGAATCCATTGTATTAACCTTTACACGGCAATACCGTGAAAGGTATGAAAAGCTGTAGTTGAGAGTGTTGAGCAGAAATAGCTCTCCGCAGTCGGCAGCAGTGATGAAATTATCTAAAGAGACATACGCAAAGGTGCTTAAGTCCAAGTGACTTTCTTTGCAGCCTACAGTAGCCATAATATGGGCAATCAATACGTTCAGATATACTCTCTACCCTACTGCGACTAGTGAGTTTGTCCCTTAGATGCCAAGCTATTTATTATCTAAAAGCCAAGGCAGTTTAAGTTCTTTCCAATAACAAAAAAAATCCTAATTTCTCTTAGAAGTGATGTTAGTCCACCAGAGATCCATTTTCCATAACAACCAATTATCTAGATCTTCTTCTTTAGAGCCACTCCAAGTTATAATCACTAAATAGCGCACTTGACACTGAAGATCAAGCGTGGGATTACTCTTGTCAACAGTTGCTATGTGCTTCTATGGTCTCAATAGGCAATTGAGTAGCAGAGACCTCTCTCTCTCGTATGAAAAAACTAATACTCTACAAGAAGCTTATTCTCCCGGTGCTTCATTATGGCGCAGAGGCATGGACACTATTAAGCACTAATACAGCAGGCTTGGGAGTATTCGAAAGAAAAGTCCTACATCAGATGTTCGGAGCTGTATAAGCTCCTCAATGGCATGGATGCTGTGCAGCATATTAATATTCAGCAGCTGTGCTGGCTCCGCCATGTAAATGGAAAAGAATGCTCCGGCGAGACGAAAGTCGGCTTATGGGTCCATAATTTTTTAGCCGTTATTTCATACTTTAATCAAAATAGCTCCTCTATATAATGTTGTTTTGCCCTTATTTAGTCTCATTATATGACCGCTGTTAATTAAAACTATTTTTTCTCAATCAAAAATAGAAAATCAACTCGTTTTTATGAATTTCATTTTCACATTCATTTAATTTTCTTTTTTTTCCTTCTTCTGGTTTTTCTTTTTCTGCTTTCAAACTGATATTGAATTTGCTCAACAACCATTATGCTCGTATTATACAATAATAATGGTAAAGGGGGCGGCCAAAGGAATAAGAATGTTGGCGTAACTGACAGGCAGACAGACAGACAAACTCACAGACGGACATAGTGTAATGTACACGTTTAAATTAATCTAAACTTTTAATGTGAGTTGTGTAAAAAAACAACAACAACAACAACAAAAAAAACAAAAAGAACAAGAAGACAATAATAAGAATATAATAAAATGTGGGTAGAAACACAACAACAATAATAAAATAGAAAATGTGAGTAATATTATTCCTTTTTTTCTTCCTCTTTTTTTTTTTTTTTTTTTGTTTAAAAATTAACCGATAAAAAAAAACCGTTACAGTAAAGAAAACATATTTTTTTTTTGCCTCTCTTTTGGTTTCTTTTATGCTGGAGAGTATTTTTTTTTTTGTCTCTTTATCATGAGTTTACGCCAACCACAGTGAAAATTATGATGCCAGGGTGTCATGTTTTTAATTTTTAACCGCCAGTTCAACACAACAACTGTCAGAGAAAAATATTTGTGGGTGAAAGGGGGGTGCGGTGGTTATTTTCAAGAAGAAATTACAAGAATTTCAAGTAACGGTCCTACTGACGTTTTTAAGTCGTTTCTTTATTTTCTTATTGCATTATTTATTTCACTTGTTGTTGTTTTTTTTTCTCTCTCTCTCTCTCTTCATTCTCGCTCATTTCCTTTTAGTTGAAAACGTTTTGCATAGAAACAGTATAAGAGTGTAAGAGACTTACGGATAAAGAAAAATGTAAAAAAAAATTCAAAATGAAATATGAAAATGACTTAAAGAAATGATTTTTCTTTTCTTTTCCATTCTTTTCGCTGTTCTGTTTTAACGTTTTGTTTTCTTATTCTAACGTGTGTTCTCTTCATTTTAACAAAGTAACAGTATTATTTACATGATTTCTTCTCGTTCTTTGTCTTTTTTTTTTTTTTTTTTTTGGTCCTTCCTTGCTGTCCTCCTAAGAAAGCTAGCAGTTGTGATGGCGGTTGCGTTGCTTAAAGGCTGACATTTGTAAAGAAAGACTCTTTATATTATGAACGTGGAGAAAAGAGAAAATAACCGTTATTTAATCGCGATCTTATTACAAGCGTTTATTACAACGCATGTTAAGTTTGTTTTTATTTTTGTTGTTGTTGTTTTTTTATTCTTATTTCTTCCTGTAGTCGGCTTGTATCAGTTACACAGTCAGTCAACTTGATTGCATGCACTATGAGGCAATTTGGGACAAGTTTATCAATTTTAGTACACTTAACTAGCGATGTGGCATTGTGGACCTTTAGAGTCTTAAAAAATGCGAAAATATCATCAAAGGTTGTTAACGAATAGAAAGAGAAATGTTTTGTAATATTTTTGTTAATTATTGAACTTGAGAACCTAGATCATGAAATTGGCATTTCCCTCCTAAGCTATAAACAAATTCCACAAAAACTCTTATTATTCACTAACAAGTGATGAATCTACTGCGTACTTTTGAATATCTGTGGGCAGAATTTAAGTAAAATCTGCTTAGAATCTGTCATAGGGACCTTAGAGCTGTCTTAACGTGATACTATCTATAGAATCTTATGCACAGGTTGTTAAAAATCTGCAATGCAAACAACATTACTGCAGAAATTATGATTACAGTTAAGAACAAAAGT
>QOCX01000778.1:40040-51631 GCA_005959815.1 Sarcophaga bullata
TAGACTATGAAATTACTCGCATGTATTTTCATTGTGTTATTAGAAATCGTTGGGGCATAATTAAAATAACACGATTTTGTTTGGAAGTTAAAAAATATTGAAAAATAAAGAAGGAAAAAAAAACAAAATGGTTATTTAAGGTTCTGTACACCCAAAAAAAAAGGGGGAAAAATTAACAAGAATTTTTACCACATTTAATAGCAACTGTTATATACAAAGAAATAAGCAACAACAAACAACATCTATAACAATAACCATAACAATTTAACGCATACATGTCAATATAAATAATAAAACATATTTTCTAACTGCTATTACCACTACACATACACACATTTTATCTCTTTCCTTCTTACTCTCTCTCACTCTCTCTCTATTATAACACTTACATGGCAATGAGAGTGCATGTTACTGTGGTCATGGTTGTATGTGTTCTTAAGTAAATTATAGAAATGTCTTGAATGTGTTTGTGTATGTGTCAGAATGTATGAATCTGCATGTAATAGTATGGCCAATATTTTTTTTTCTTATATTTTCTTTCCTGTTTCCTTTTTTTCCTTTTTTTTTTTTTGTCGTTTGTTGTCGTGTTTGTATATTTAATTTGTCTCTGAATTATTTTTCCATTGTTGTTGTTGTTGTTGTTTTTGTTTTATTAGTTGCCATAGTCATTGACCAACTTAAGAGATGTCATTTTAAGTGAAACACAAATGGGAATTTCTATCTTCTGTCTTCTAAATCAAATTTATATTAAATTTGTACCAAAAAAACAAAAAAAAAATTTCGAAAAAGAAACAAATGCCAGAGAATAGAAATAGAAAAGACTACCTGATGCTGTTGTACTGTTTTCAATATGAAAATTATAGAATTTGGTTGGGAATTAAGGTCATCATATAATATAAATAACACAGGACTACAGAGATTTTGAAATAAAAAATTATACAAAAGTATTCAAGCAGAATAATAAGAGAAAGCAATCAGAAAAAGAAAGTTTTCCGTTCAAATAAATATTTTAATTGAAACATGCTCCATATTTACATTGTTTTTATAAAAAAAAAACAACAACAACACAAATTAATTCTATAAAGTTACAAAACAGTAAATAAAAATCGATTTTATTTTTTCAAATTAGGAAATATACTAACCCCTTAAGCATTTCGTTAATAGTATAACTTTACCAGCCCAATCAGTAGCGTATCACATGTATTTCAAGCAAATTAAACTATTGAATGAATGCCTTTGTATTCTCAATGTTGCTGTTAACTAGTGTTGGCATAAATTTCTTTATCTGCCTCTCTCTCTCTCTCTCTTATACGCACTAAATGTATTAGATGAAGACCCAAGCGAAAGAGACTTTTGACATTTACATTTTGATATCGTAATAAAGATTGACATTTAATTGGATTAAATAATATTCTTTAGTCCTCTAACAAAATAAAAAAAAGGTCAAAATTAAATACAAAATCAATAATAGCCTTAAAGTATTGCCCACAAGCAAGAAACGGTATCAGTGTTTCCAACAATAATGAGAGCGTAAATGTTCATTTTTCGTTCATTAACAATTAAATGAAAAATAAACTTGGTAGTAAGAGAGAGAGAGAGAGAGAGAGAGATAGAGAGAGAGAGAGAGAGAGAAAGAGAGAGTGGGAGAGAGCGAGAGAGATTCTTCTTTTTAATGTTTAACAAGAATTGAATTGTTATAAGCAAATGCGTTGCTTTCTTCCTTTAATTTTATTTCTCAAATACCTTCTCTTTAAACCAAAAAAAAAAAAAAAAAAGAAACTGAAAGAAAAAGCAAAAAATACAATTCGAATAATGGCTGTGATTAAATTACGTGTAGAATGTGTACGTAATAGGCCCGAATACCATATTAGAGGAGAATGTCTTTATAAGACATTCTCATAAATTATTATAAACGACAACAAACTAATATTTCAATAGAATTCGATTGCAATTGCACGAGAAGACTCGTATGATATTAGAAGAACAGAACGAAACAGTAACCAGAAGACAAAATTACTGTTGAACACATGTTCACATGTCCCCTAGCATTCACAACGTTGTGTCTATAGCATGCCAGGCAACAACATACATACAACTGCTACATGCTTTAGTTTAGTTGTGTTGCAAGTGAGACATTAGAACTGCTGTCATTGTACGTGTTGTCTATATACGTAGTTTGTAGTTTGTTTGTGCATGTATTTACCAATATAATCATATCAAATCACATGGAATTATGCTCATCATCAGCATCATATTCTAAAGTCAACTACAACATCATCACTCATCCTTCATTTCTCATGATAGCCCCCACCATTTGCATACATTGACTGACTGGCATTTTATTATTCAAAGAAGACTTGCCGGAGACATACGAACAACAAAAATCAGAACTCAATTTAATGAATTGTTTGAAGAAAAAAAGGCAGGCAATAAAAGTAGATTTTCCAACACAGTATCTGCCTTCATGCCAACTCTTCAGTGTTTCTTTAGCAACTTTTTTGTCGCTGTTGTTTGAATAATTTTCTCGTTTTTTCCCCCATTTGAGTATAAAAAGAGCATTATTACAGTGCCATTTGTTAAGTATTGTTGGCTATTGAATGCTTTATTACTCTACTATACTTTAGTCTTGTCTTTAGTCTGTTCAATAAATGTCAAACGTTAGACAAGGTAATCAAAATTGAGTAAAAAAGTCGATTTAAAGTCAAAACGAACTGGACTACCTAAACAGAATTCTATTCAAAAGGTAGTCAATAGCTTTCCTAATTTGAGCTCTTTCAACTGAGTCTTCTAAGCTTATTTAGTTTCACTTCGAACATTCTAATACAAGCAATTAAATGCTTGTAAGGAATACCATATTCGTACATACAAAGAGAACAACATTCATATTCACATTGCTTAGGCCATACCTCAAGTGAAGTGAACTGGTGGGGATAGACTACCACTTACATACATGATTGGCCATTACAACCCTTCAGTCAGGATTACGGTCTAGCTTCTCATACCTCTTATGTTGTGTGTGTTAATTTTATACATGAGTGGCAGGACCTACAGTTTAAAGTCGACTCCGAATGACAGATTTTTTGAGAAACTTTTCATGGCAATTTTTTATTTACTCTCAGAGTTTTTGCCAGAAATCTGCTGAGAGGAAGTTGCCGAGGAAAATTTTTTTTTATATTTCGTTTTTGATGTCTGACCGGGGATTCGAACAATGGGCTTTCGTCTAATAAGCCAACACACTACCTACTAGACTACGGCGACTACCACATACACATCATAATTACGCTTCCCTAGTTTCACTGCAAATGACTTACTGTCCATTGAGCCACAATATAGATTAACGTTACTGAGGTAAACGAAATAAACGTATTTCTTACTTAAATATTCGAAATCTCGAAAGGCTGCTAAACTCTGTTTATACAAAGCAGTAGGCGCTCTCTCTCTCTCTCTGTGTCTCTCTCTCTTAACAACCTAACAATCATGCGAATTGAACAGATTTCGCCTCGTACGATTAACTAGTCCATGTGGTGTAAAACGTTAAGTTGCAAAATCATACCAAGGACTCTAAGGCTTTCTATGAAAACGCGAAAGAATTGAGGCCAATAAAGTCATCATACGGGCATACCTCAATCTCAAGGGATAACATTGGATCAAGTCAAGTCTGCATAGAAGATATTAATTATACAGCTTAAGTGAAGAGAACAGAAAGATGTGGTCTAAAGGCAATGGCCCTATTACCAAGGCCATACTATTGAACATAACATAATACGGTTGAAATGTTATTACCAAAGTATGTGGATTCGTCAAAAATTCATAGAATTAGTGTGAGTATGGAAATCAAGTCATGTCTCCAAGGGTACGTTGTTGTTGTTCTTTGAAGCCGAACAGATTATTGGCTAACCGCAACAGTCTCTAGACTGGTTAAGCTTCCATCTACTGTTGTATAGAAATAAACCCCAGCTGAGAAGCCTTGCTTCTCTTCAGTCTTTATTAACGTTGCCTCCGGACGGGTAACGGGACTTCAAACTGATTTATGTGGGAGAAAAATGTCCAATAAACAATGGTGATAATAACAGTTTTTCAACGTTCGCCTTAATTGCAGGCAATAGAATACCATCCTTTAATAATAAAAACATTTGACAGTGTACACGTTTTAGCAAACAAGACTTCTCATTTTTTTTTCTTGTCTACCATGGAATTCTATTTATTGATGATATGAAGTCGTGACTCGTGTCTTCATCATCGTCATCACCATCATCATCATGATCATCATTAAGTACGTTCAAAGTGTTCAATAAGGCATCATTACATGAAATGCATCTTTATTGCCACAGTTTATAAACTGAAGCTGCTTTCACTGTTATTGAATGCTATCGAATGGTGGTGGAGATTGTGGCAGAGAGAGAATGAGAGAGAGTGAGAGTGGGAGGGAGATTCAAGAGAACATTCACTTGTCAGTTAGAATGGCATAATGACACGTAATGTAATGCCATATCATATATTGAAGAAAATGTTTGTGTTTTATTTTCTTCCTAATAAAACAAGCAATTAACACTGCTTAACAAAATTGCTCGTATCGTTTCTTCAAATAAGTTTTGAAAATTAACCAAAAAAAAAATTGAAATGGAATAGGCCATTAAGCTTTAAAATTTTCCTTAAAATTATAAAGCAAAAGAGGGGTTTTCTATCACAACCAGCTTATGTTATTAAACTTTCCATATTAATTTCTATTAGCATACATAGATTTGAAGCCCATTAATGCATTTACCGTGTGCATTGAATTTATTTTTCTTTTCACTTTTTTTTCTGTCTAAACCATCCATATTTTGCAATCAATTTTTTCCATGAAGCATTAGAAATATCGATGGAAATTTGTCTCCGACCATATGATATTGTTGTTGCTGCCACTCTTTTGTTATTTTTTTCCCCATGTTCAATACACCCACTCATCCACTCACTCACTTTGTTGCCTTCCATATCGCATGATTAAAGGGCAAAAAAATTTAAGAAAAATGGAAAACAAGTTGGGCTTAGGGTACCCACAGCTCATGTATAAAATTAACACACACAACATGGATGATGTCAGAAGCTATGTCTTAATACTAATGCTAAAGGATTTTATTGGCCAATTAAGTAAGTAAGTAAGTGCTTTCAATTGGCATCATTTAGCTTCGGGGTAGTCTATGTAACTCTACAATTTTCTATATATTCACGCCAGAAAATTTTGGCATAATTAGCTGGCTGTCTTAGTTGATCATTTTTTAGGCACCCTCAAGTAATTTGAATCTATTTAGCACAAAACTATCCAAGAATTCTTTTAATTCTTTTTGGATATCCTAGACTATATTAAATTACAGGATACCATGCTCTACAAGATCTATTATTTTTGCCTTCCAAATGAACATTAGAAAATCAGAGACCTTATTGATGAAGACACCATATTCTAACCATATTGACATAACATACATAATTGGCCATTACAATCCTTCAGTCAGGATTACGGCCTAGCTTCTCACACCTCACTTATGATGTGTGTGTTAATTTTATACATAAGTGGCGGGACCTGCAGTTTAAAGTCGACTCCGAACGACAAATTTTTTTTTTTTGAAAAACTTTTCATGGCTATTTTATTTACTCTCAGAGTTTTTGCCAGAAATCTGCTGAGAGGAAGTCGTCATATTTCGTTTTTGATGTCTGACCAGGGATTTGAACCCTGGTCTTTTGTCTAATAAACCAACACACTACCTACTAGACTACGGCGACTACCATATTGACCAATCAAAAACGCAGAATTCGTTAGAAGCTTCAATTCTGATCTGTTTTACTTGCAACCAAACAAGTTATTTCTTAACTAAGGTGTGCTTTACCGTTCCAGTATATTTTCCAATTTCCAATCTTTAATTATTTTTATCCCCCTTCCCACCACACTACGTCTCACAGCAATATTTATATGCTCATGAACATATTAGTGATCTTATCCTTCAACCATTATTCATATGGGATATGCACACCGAGACAATATCATTTCTCGACATCACTATCCCACTTTATTTACTCAAAACATCTGTCTTGTCTTTAATGAAAGTTTATGCAGGAAATACTTGGATATTCCTCAGTATGTTCCTTCTGCCTTTTCATGTTGTCGATACAGATTCATTGCACTGCCCACAAATTACTCAATTAGGGCAAAGTGTTTTACTCTTAATTAAACATTTGATGAACTACTGTGAGAACATCGAACATTTCACTGAACTTTCCTAATTTGTTTACGGTCTCTGATGGAATTCTATTGGAATTATTGGATTTTGCTTGAATAAACCGCAACTTCATGTCCTTATATCTCGCATTTGAATTTTATGAAAAAAAATTTTTTCAAAGCAAGACTTTATCGTACGCTGGCTTAATGGAGTTTGTCTTTCGATCTTTGTCTAGGTGCTTAAAATACTCGGCCTTATTTGTATATAAAAATTCAATCCTTAACTGTGATATAATTTTCGAAAAACATTTTCATTTTTTAGGTTATTCAACTTGCCCACCTCTGACATACCAAAATTGGAAAAGTAATTGCAAAGAAAATTATAATTTCGCTAATATTACAACGCCATGAACAACAGCTGCCATAGCGAAGTAAACAAAATGAAAATGAAGATGAAAATGAAAATGAAAATGAAAATGTGAACGAAATTGAAAATAAAAGTCGCTTTAATCAAAATCATTAGAGTTTTTGAGAAATTTTTTTTTTTTTACTTAAAACAGCATGTGTTACATTTTAAGTGATTACAGTCGAAGAAGTATGAAAACAAAAACAAAAACAAAAACAAAAAACAAAGTTTCTTGATTACCTTACCAGCCAACGAACACTTACAGATGCACAGAGACAATCACTCATACACGACGGTGCCCTCGTGTTTTGCTAATACAACACACAACCTACACACTCTGCTTAAAATATCCGAACATCAGTTCTTACAAATGTTGTCATTTATAAACACTAATACACGCTCACACACACACACACACACACACAACACTAACACTCTAACACATTTACACTTGTAACCTCAAAAAGAAAAGAACGAAAAAAAAGCCGAAAAACAGAATCATTTAATGCCTGGAAAAAATCTCTCCCAAAGAAAATTTTGATTTCATGAACGAACAAACGCATGCATACAGGAATGACAAGTAAGAAGGGCAAATTACTGTGTTATACTCATACGAACGTTAGTCATACATACATTCGCACATACACTACCTTTCATCACCGTCATAGGCATCATTGTCTCAAAATTTCTAAATTTGGTGCTGTAGACGAATTATGCCGCCTCTCCAATGTACATACGTAGAGTGAGACCTTTTTGAAACGAATTGAAATAAAATCATTTATCACAGTGGATGACACTTTCTTTTGCTAGGCAGCTTGAGAAAATATATTCAATCTTAAATGACTTTATATACACTCTCTCACACCATACCCAACCCCCCTCTCATCGAAATCCCTCTCAAACTTAATTTCTTTGCCTATTTGTATGTGTGAGTTTTTTTTTTGGTGGCTGGAGGGAGTCCTTGTTTGTTCGTGTACTCATATAGAGGGGCAACGACAACAGTGAAGACATAAATTTCGATCTCAAAATCATTTATTAGGGCAATGCAAAGGCAAAATAATAATTTCAAAATGATGGAATTCAAAATGATGGTAAACGAAAAAATCATTCACATGAAGTGTAAAGAATTCTTCAAAAAAAAAAATTAAACACACTTTAAAAACGTTCTTAGGCTTATTAAGAGATTCTTAAAGTCTGATAAAAATGATTTTTAAATGAAATATAAATTTTTTAAGGAAGTATATGAAATCATAATACCTTGGATAACATAACTTATTTACTTACTTGCTTACTTACTTAACAACCCGATTAACGGATTTCGGCCTGTCGCAACATATCCTTCCAGGCGCCTCTGCTTCTTGCTCGCCTACGCCAGCGACACAGGCTTCCGCGATTTGGTACTTCCAACGGATACATGGTCGTCCTCTTCGCCGACTTTCGCAGATCCCTGCATCAAATACCCGTCTCGCCAGAGCATCCTCCTCCATTCGAACGACATGGCCGAGCCAGCGCAGCCCATGGATATTAATACGCTGCACAACATCTATGTCAATGAGGAGGGAGCTCATACAGCTCACTATTGCATCGGATGCGGAAATCTTCGCCAACTCGCACTGGACCGAAGATCTTACGTAGGACTTTTCTCTCGAATATTCCCAAGGCTGTTGTATCAGTGCTTAATAGTGTCCATGCCTCTGTGCCATAAAGAAGCATGAGTAGAATAAGCGTCTTGTAGAGTATTAGTTTCGTCACACGAGAGAGGTCTCTGTTACTCAATTGCCTATTAAGACCATAGTAGCATCCGTTGGCAAGAGTGATCCTGCGCTTGATCTCCAGACTGACATCATTTTTGGTGGTAATGGCGGAGCCAAGATAGATGAATTCCTTGACTACATCAAAAGTATAGTTATCGGCCGTAATCTAAGAATCAACATGCCGCACTTCTCTACTTATCGATATCATATACTTTGTTTTACCCTCATTTACTGCCAAAACCAGGAGGGATGGATTGCATGCAAACAAGTTAAAGTTTCTGACTGTGGTCAACGTGGCGACCACCAGGGCGATCCTTGTCTTACTGTATTCAAGTTGACACGCAGCCTCCTCGTGGCCCAGCCTGGATGGCATTCTAGTACCCGCTAGATGTTAACTAATGCGTGCAGCGAAATCCAATCCCCTGGACGTTAAATTTGGGTTGTGCGTAGGGCTTGAAACTTAACACGTAAAAATTTTAATCCAGTGAATACGCAAAAAACGCAAGCCTCTATAAGGATCCCCCTAAAAGTTGACGACCACAGCAAAAAGTTTGGATAACATAACTACGTGACTTCAGTTCCAGAAATGAAGGAAAAAGTTGTTCCTTCGAAAAAATTTCAATCTGCTGCAAACTATAGGAAATCCAATTCATAGGGATATTCGAGATTTCAAGAGAGTCTTCGCCATCTTTAGATTCAATTGTCAATGTTTCATACAATGACACCACACGTCGAATACCATATTGGCAGCCACTCAGCAGACAAATTCTCCACACGAATAGAGTTGCAACAGAGTTGGAATAGAGATGCATGCGATACCCACTGATACCCTAACACTAGCAGAGTTGTTCAGCTGAAGACTTACGTGCTTCTATAAACAAAGGTGACGCATCTTTTAGTTCACTCAAGATAAACCCAGACAAGTTGTATCTCAAGTGGTTTTGTAAGGCTTCGAAAAGTGGAATCTTTAAGGGAAAGAACTACAAGATTTTATAAATTCGAATATTTAAATGCTCTTCGAAATCCACAAATAGACTTCGTGTTTAAATTTTCCTTTCCTTTATTAAATTTGAAATAAAAAAAAAATGATGAAATCGCTGTGACTAATCAATGAACTACAGACCTAAAAAGAAAATAAAAATTTCTCATCATCAAACTGTATGTTGATGTTACTAGTGACACAATTGCAACCAAAATCAAATCCAAGACAATACGGAAAAACGGACAAACGAATGAAAGAAAATTTAAACAAGGGAATGGAAATAGTGAAAGAATTTCTTAAATTAAACGTACAACATCATGGCCTATTTATCTACAAAGTAAAGTTTTCTATTTTCTGTTTTGTTTTTTGTTTTTTTTTTTTTTGCATATTTTTTCCTTCCAAGTTACACACTGTGAATACTGCATTAAACAAAGCGGAAGTTTAAACTGCTGCTATACACTTAGGCATGAGTTCTCTCTCTTTCTCTCTCTTACACACACATGTACTGGCACATGATACATTTTTGACAAATGGCCATCCATACATGCTCATGTAAATATTTCATGTGGTTTAAGTATGTGTATGCATATGTGTATGTGTACGCTTATCATCAATTCCCTTTCTCTCTTTTTTTTGGCAATCTTTTATGCCTTGAAGAGGCCATTGTATTTGAACCAGTCATTCAAATTATACGCGAGATGTTAAGAGCGTCCGAAGAACGTGTAAATTGATGTTATTTTGGCTAAAAGAAACAATAGAAACCCCGAAAAAATTGCGTCAAATTTGATGCAAGCAGGACCAACTGTTCTACAGTCTCCTGCTACTTGGCCATCAGACGGTTTTTAAGAGGAGTTACACGCAATCAGTGTATTTATCAACAGGTCTGGTAATCATGTAGTAAACTTGAGACGTAGATGTATTTAAATAAATATCTTTAAGGATAGTCAAACAACAATTAAGGCAATAACATGCAGGATTACGGGATCAAAGACCGTGCTGTAGTGTAAAGAGGTAATTAACAATTACTCTAGGCATTATATGGGTTCCTAACCTTCATGGATTGATTGCCAATGACGATACCAATATTCCAGCTAATAGTTAGCATTTATAACCCAGCAATCAGACTCCATTGCAGCCATTCACAATCATTGAAAAAATTCAACAAACTCAGTGTTATCAGTTTCAATGATGTCCCCCGTAGCTACACTAGTCTAGAAATTACTTCCAGCATCATTAGCCATTTCTGCTGGACATTTCTTCAGTACAAAAGCGACAATCCCTTTTCGAATAAGATCCTCTTATTTGTCACATGAAAGTAACATTTTAGATTTCATTGGCTTCATGCCATGTGTTGGTCACATTTCCACAAAAACTCTGTAAATTTTTAACAAAACTTGTTATTGTATGTACGCATCAAATGTGTGTGAGTGTGAGTGATTGTGTGTGCATTTGTTTTTATCGTAAAACTGACGAAAATTCAATTGAGCCAAAATCTGTCAAAGTTACGACAGCAAATTAGTATTCAATTACGTTTCCATATTCCAACATACTCTAACCAACGAGAGGATGGGAGAGAGACAGAGCACTAGGGACATTTGATGGCATGAATAAGGCAAATGCCAATATAAGCATTTAAAAAGATGGATGGATGAATGAAATGGCTTATTGATGAATATGATTTTTGATGTCTGTGTGTGTGTGTGTGTGTGTGTGTGTAATAATATGTTATAAATTTAGTAAAATTACTTTAGTCGTTCCTCTTAAGGGCTGAGTTCCCAATATATGAGAGCGCTTATGTAGATATTTTTTTAAATGTTCGAAACTCTACAATATAAACAAAATATTAATGAGTGTGTGTGTGTGCATCGTCATCATCATCATCAGCATCATATCCCATATCATACATCATATTTTGACTTTTACATTTCTATACAATGTCACATACAATCATATCCAAACATCGAATATAATCATCACTTGTGTACTCTACCATATGCATATGACTGTGTATTGGTTTTGAAAACACATACTCTAATAATGAGGAGTGCTTGTGGGTGAGTGTGTGTGTGGAAGCATATTGATTGACTTGTATATGAAGGAGAATATGTTTTAGGCGATAAAATTGTCAATTGTTTTGAGTTCATGCAACAAATGACAGCATAATTTATGATAATTTAATAAAATTTCAACATCAAATTCGTAACATTTGTTTGTTTAAATAATAAGAGCTTCTTTCTCTCTCTCTCTCTCTCTCTC
>QOCX01000778.1:55685-81838 GCA_005959815.1 Sarcophaga bullata
AAATTTGCAGCAATTTTTTTTTCTACGAAATATCTTGTTAAAGAAACATAAGGAATTTAGGTTTTTTAAAGCTCTTTCTCTTCTGTAAATTTGTGTGTTAACAAGCATGGAAGTTTTAAGTTGAAGTGAAGCTTGTCAAGCTAAAAAAAATATTTTTTTTTGGAAGCCATTTTTTTTTTTTGCAATAAATTGCTATTTTCCTTCAATAAAACAATATGTGGTTGAAACTGCAGTAACAACACTATTATCAGCACCAATAACTACACCTTTTGCCTAGCATGATTGTATTTTCTACCTTGTATTTTAAGTCTTATCGGAAAGAAAAATGGAAATTTACGCTTTAAATGGCAAAAACTGTCAAAGTTATGAACAAAAACTTTTCATAGTAAATGTCTGAGATTTTAGTCAAATTGCTTTTGTTGTTGTCGTTGTTTTAATCCAGTCATACCCATACAAGTGCCACAATTACAAACTCCTTTCAAAGTCTATGAAGTAAATGCAGGAGTATTTGAATTTTTTTTTTTTTTTTTTTTTGTTTTATTAAGGAACATAAGAAAGAAGTTGAACATTTAAAAGAAAGATTACAAAGAAGAGTACAAAAAAAAACATCGAAAAAGGATGAAAAAAAATTGCGAAAAAGATTTGGTGGTTTTAATTGGAAATTTTTTTTCTTCCAATAACAAATGATGAATGGAAATATGGCTTTAACATTCAGAGACAAAGAAATTCAGTTTTTCGAAATTCAAATTGAAAGTTAAAAGAGAATGCAAAATTGAAATCAAAACATTTTCAAATGATTAATGAAACTCAGATGGCAACTGTTTTCCGTTTTTTTTGTATTAAAAGAGTTTTAAGCATTGCTTAACATGAACTCTTTAAGATTTTGTAATAAAATCTTTGGAATTTATTTAATTCGCATATGATTCTTCACAACACACACACAAACACACACACATTTATTTACCAGCATTTTAAAGGTAATTAATTATTAATTGCTTTACCATTGTCTTTCAATTGAAAGGCAATCAATGCAAAACAATATAGTGCTGCCTTTAACCCTTTCATGTCATTATAAAGGAGTTAAGGTCAGAGGTGAGAAACAATTTAGTGTTGCTTTGACTTCCAAAACAGCTTTAATTACGATAAACAAGGCATAGAGAAGTTAAATTTTGGTAGAAATACTTTCCTTTAGGATTTCTGTTGCATTTTTGAACATGAATTCTCCAAGACATAAGGCTGCTCTAGTAAAACGAAATATGAAAAAATATTTCCTCAGGAACTTTCTCTCTGGAGATTTCTGGTAAAACAGACTCTGAGAATAAATAAAATTGCCCGCCACTGATGTATAAAATTAACACAAATAATATAAGTGGTGTGAGAAGCTAGGATGTGATCCTGACTAAAGGATTGTAATGGCTAATTATGTTTGTTATGTCAATGTGGTTAGAATATGGTGTCTTCATCAATAAGGTCTCTGATTTTCTAATGCTCATTTGGAAGGTGAAAATCATAGATCTTGTAGAGCATGGTATCCTGTAATTTAATATAGTCTAGGATATGAAGGATTGTAATGACCAATTATGTGATCAGTAATCAAATAGTTTGAAAGTAAAAATCAGTCCAAAGGCCAAAGAATTTTTAATTCATCAAAACAACACTGTTGTGTACACACATGTTGTCTATGTGAAGCTTCCGGAAGTGGATGAGTGGTATTGGTGCACATTAAGTGCCTGTATGATTCCAAATAAAATCTTTTATTTTAAAGCACCTGCAAAAGCACACAAAACCATAAACAAACAGAAGAAAATTATAACAACAACATACCTTTACAAGCCTTAAAATTATTGTGTGATAAAAATCAAAAGAAAAATAACTTGGGAAACGCATTGCCAAAGGAAATCAAAACAAATGCAATAAACAATGGTGGTTATACAACTAAAGAACGAAACATAAAAGAGAAAGAACAAGAAATCTTGTAATTAAACTTCGTATCTAAAATTGTAAAAATCTGTAAATCACTTATGACCACAGGAGAATTTGAGACGAAGGAGGAAGAAAATGGAAACTTCCATTTAGATTTTGCAAGGCATTTGCAAATGTGTCGTGGGCTTAATGGCAACGTATAGATGTGGCTGAAATAGTATTGCAATGGTTACTGAGTGTCATAAGTTAACGATTATTGTACCTGAACAAAAGTGGGTGAATCTGAATGCAAGTTATAAAGCTAAAGAAACAGGCAAATAAAAGAAACAATAAAAACCAAACCAAACCAAGCTAAAGAAAAAAAAAGAACACTTTCAAAACCATTCTCCTGATGCCAGCTTATGGCTAAGAAATCTGAAGCCCACTGTTGCGTATATAAGCAACATACAGACAGACACACAGACACTACATTGCCAACTAGACAGTTATGTAAGTGAATGAATTGTTTACAGCAACTTTAAAATAAACTTTCCGCCGTCATTGTTTTCATTCATTGTTTTTGCCAGGTACAACAGCGTTATGCATCAATAATTTTATTATTCGCTGCTACTCTTTGTTCTATGCCTGGTTCCTCATAAAGCCATTAAAAATAATTTCTTTTGCGAACAGCACAGTACAAGACAAACTCTATCATTTTTTTTTTCTTCTTCTTTGAATTTTGTTGTTGTTGTTTTTGTTTCTTGTCTAGTTTCATGCGTAAACTTTTAACTCAAGGCACCAGCAACAAAAAAAAACGGGAAAGAAAAGGAAAGAAAAATAACAAGAAGACTATGAAAAGCAAGATGAAAGAGAGGGAAAGAGAGAGAGAGAGAGAGATTGCTTAAAAAGATAAAACCATAAATTTGTCAGGATTTTTATTTCCTTGTGAGCGACTTCATAATAAATGAGTACGCAAAAGGTGTGATAGAAATACTACAATGGCAAGCAAGAACGGATAACAACTAAAATACACACGCACACACTTACAACATACAAATAGTGTAAATGCTTGTATGGGCAAGTGTAATTTAAAAATAAAATACAAAAACAAAAGAAGCCTAGAAAACGAGTACGAGTACGTGCATAATATAAATATAAATTATCTCTCTCTCTCACTCTCTCTCTCTCTCTCCTTAAACCTGTGCACTCTTAGGTACGTCCATGAATAACGACAGCCATTTCGGTGTGCAAGTGTATGTGAGTGTATGTACAGAAAGAAAATTAGCTTTGTAAAGCACTTTATACTCTACGACTGCCGTTGTAATATCCTTTCAAAAAAAAAGTTACGCTCTTCACAACTTGTGTGTTTTTTTTTTTGTTTTCCTTCAATTTTTATTTATACTTTGACATGAAATTCTTTGGTTTTTCCTTTTTCTGTTTTAAAATATGGCCTGCAAGAGTGCCATGTCCATGACTATACACCACTTACTTAGTATTCTTTTATTACAATATTATCCTTAAGAGGAATCTTTATTAGAAACTTTTTCTTTTTCTTTTTGTTTTTCGTCGTATGCCAAATGAAAAATTCACAATTTCTCTTTTCACAAGAGTATACGATATATCTTGACAATCTGTCAATCACCAATGAGAGAAAACCTTCAATCTCTGTCAGGCTAAGGCGATAGTTAAACAAAAAACAAAAAAAAAAAACAAAAAAAAAATCAGAATTTTCCATGGGCTGGGTCTTACAGTTTTGCCTTGTACTGACGTTTTATGTAGTTAAAGAAGGAATTTTCATTTTTCAACCTAGAAAAACAACACAGTTAAGACGGCAGTAAACTTTAGAAACCCAGACCAAGACTTTTCAAAAGTATGCGGAGCTAAAACAGAACTAAATTGTCGAAACTACAATTACCGGACCTACTCACAAGCATACTGAAACCGTTCTGTACCAGACGTTCTCAAACTGAAGAATTTTCAAGCCCTTAAATACGATGAAGTCGTCGTAGTCTAGTAGGTAGTGTGTTGGCTTATTAGACGAAAGACCAGGGTTCGAATCCCCGGTCAGACATCAAAAACGAAATATGAAAGAAATATTTCTTCTTCGGCGGCTTCCTCTCAGCAGATTTCTGGCAAAAACTCTGAGAAGAAATAAAATTGCCATGAAAAGTTTCTCAAAAATCTATCGTTCGGAGTCGACTTTAAACTGTAGGTCCCGCCACTCATGTATAAAATTAACACACACAACATAAGTGGTGTGAGAAGCTAGGCCGTAATCCTGACTGAAGGGTTGTAATGGCCAATCATGTATGTATGTATGAGTAAATACGATGCAAGATGAAACAAGCAAGTCCTTCCCCTCATAAAGAGCTTGCACGCCAATGGAGCTTACTGAACAAATCATGAAAAAATTAAAGATTGTCCACTCCATAACTCGCTATTGAAGTTCGCCGTCGTTTAGTAGGTAGTGTGTTGGCTTATTGGCGTTAAGCCTGATTTCAAACCCCTGGTCAGACATCTCCAACTAAACGAAACATGAAAAATATTTCTTCGGCGTCCGCCTCTAAGTAGATTTCTGGCAAAGACTATGAGAGCAAATAAAATTGCCCTTAAAAGTTTCTCAAAAATCTGTTGTTCGGAGTCGACTTTAAACTGTAGGTGCTGACACCCACACAACATAAGTGGTGTGAGAAACTAGGTAGTAATCGTGACTAAAGGGTTGTAATGATCACTTATGTACTCGCTAAAGCATTAAACAATTCATTCTGATAAGTACCCTTCAATCAAGATTACAAACAAGCTTCTCACACTACTAGTATTCTAAATTTATGTGTGCGTTTCATCCCTGACTGGCGGAAACTACTGGCGAACGACAGATTTTTTGAGCTTTTTCCAAAAGAATGCTAAAAGGAAGCCGCCAAGAAAATATGTTTTCATCGTTTTGTTAGTGATGTCTGCACAGGGGTTTTGAAACACGCCCTCACGTCTAATATGCCAACACTTAGCGCTGACACACTGACTACTAGACTACGGCAATTTAATATTGCATTTTTAAGGAAACCATTTGGTAAGTTCAGGAACAAACTACGCTAACACGTATCATACGCGACATATTTGAAAGAAAATTTGTAAGAGCGATCACCCAGATTATAATATCATCATTTACTTTTCCTATATAGGAACTCAATTAACTTCTGCCTTCACTTTCTTAAGTTATGATCTGTTCTTGTCTGTTTCATGACGTGTCAGGAGTAAGCTTCAACGGATACATAGTCTGCCACTATTATGCAACTCCTTTCACTTACACCATGCAATTGATTTCCAATGTCCAAATTTTTTATGTTTCACAAATAAATTCCATCAAAAAAAAAAAACTCAAATTTTAATCAAACTTTTCAAACTTAAACTGTGTCTTATTTAAATTCACCACTGGATTTATTGCAAGTTTATTGCCATGTTCAAGTGAGAATAAGAAAATTTTAATAATTTCCTTAAGCGTTACTTAATTGCAACAACAAATAGATTTTAATTCTCAATATTTGTTTAGAATTATGGTCACTGTAATCATGTCTTACATTGAGCGTGTGCGTATAAGTGTGTGCACACATACATTGTCACATTGTTTAATTAATTGCGTGTCATAGAAACAGTGTTGTATACTTCGTTACAAAGAAATTATTTCCGTAATTTGCGTGCGTATTCACACACAAGCATTATTGGATCCTACATTTGGACACAGGCAATGTTTCTAAGGCCTTATTAAATAAGATTCACAGATCTTGATCATCATAGACTTCGAAATTCCTTTTAAATTTTCTAACAATAATGGTCTAATGATCTATCTCTCTAATTAATCCAACTGCTGTGAAAATGTTGACTTGAAAAAATCCAAACACATATTGGTGCCCTGCTTAAGCACAATTGAAATCAAATTTTGTTCTACCAAGCGGTAGACTCTTCTTCAAACCATATTCCTTGAAGATAGGCACTATGTTGGAGAAAAAAAACAAACCTTCATGTACAGCATGCAGAATTAATGTCATATGAACGGTCTAGTCTAGTCATTCAGGATATTAGGAGTATAAGTCGGTTCATCAGAAGCTATATATGGTTCCAGGGTTAGAACAAATGCAGATCATCAATCATGCTTGTTTAAAAAACGAAATCTTGAGCATCTACTATGTTGTAGAAAAGAAATACAACTTCATGTACAGTATGTAGAATGAATGTCATATGAACGACTAGACCATCATTTGGGACATTAGGAGTATAAGTTGCTTCATTAGAAGCTATGTATGCTCAAACATCTACAACAAAACGAAATATGAAAACACATATTTCTTCGGCAGATTTTTCTGAGAGTAAATACAAATTGCCATGGAAAAATTTCACAAAAATATGCCTTAAACTATGGATCCCGCCACTGATGTATAAAATTAACACACACAGCCCAAGTGGTGTGAGAATATAGGGTTATAATGACATATAATTGGTCATGTATGTGTGCTACTTCCAACTAAAGAAGGCCTTACATTAGGCCTTGCATTCCTATCCTGTGTACATACTTCTACAATACCCGTATCAATATGTTTAATTACATACAATTTGTTAAACAAATTTTACAATAATCCTGTTATTTTAATGTCTTTTTATTTCTTTGTTTTTCTTCGAATTTCAATATTATTATTGTAGGAAATTGAAAATTAATAATTTGATTACACATTCAGTACATTCTATTCATTCTGTTCATTATGTTCATTCTACTTAACAATACTTGTAAGTAATCATGTAAATTAAGGGAATTCAAATTTAAAATGATTATCATCACACATAGACATGCTTATGCGAAAGTTTTAGACAAGGTCAACAGAATTTTCAAATTACAAACATGAATACCATGAGCAGAATACACATATACATACGTACGGTATAATTATTGGCCATTTTCTTTAAGAATTTAAATATCATATTAATTTACATGATTTTTAATAACTTTTTTCTTTTCTTCTTTCTTTCTTACTTGCAAATGCGAATATTTTATGAAAGTGCTTAAAACGAATTCACATGCCAGCCAACGCACGCATAGCCAAACATGCTTCTGCTCAAACCCGTGTTCATTAGGGATGGAATTCATATAACCAAAGACGACCACCATGGTCATCATTGTATACAATTTAGTAAATAATTTATTTCGTATTATTGGAAGCGAGAAAAAATGGATTTCATGATTATTTTCTTATTTTTTTTTCTTATTTCCTACAAAGAGTTCTAACGAAATTTATTCCCCGAAAAAACAAAAAAAATTTTTCGTGTGTAGATAATGGGATGGTTACACGTATTTCAGCTTTCTTCAAAAATTTTTGTCCAACATGTGTGCCCTAATGTTATTAAACAAAATTAAGGTCATAATCGTGTCTATTTATATACGTATTTAACAAGTACAAGCAGTCTAAGCATATATGTACACATGGGCGTATGCATACAAAGTGTACAAACTCAATTAGAATACAAAAATAGAATTAATTTTACAAAACATTCAAGTTAAATAATGAAATAATTTCATTAAAGCAGTCTTAACAATTGCCAGAATCATAATATTTGCATCAACAAAGCAATTTTTATCTTTAAGGGGTTAGTATACTTCCTTAGTTTCAAAAAATCGATTTTTTTTCTCACGATTTTAGTTACTTTACAGCCATAGAATTAACGTAGAAATCTTCTATTCCCTTAAAAACGATTAGAAAAGAGAAAGAAAATCGCAATTTTCAACCTGGCGACCACGATTTAGCAAACCTTACTTAGACCAATTTCCCTGAAAATTTATGCCAATGTTCCTGAAAGGCGTAACTTTAGTCTGAACTGGGATATTTTTTTTTTCACACCTCAATTATTATTAATTTTATTAAACAATTACGATGGCAAAAGTAGAGAAAAACAATTAAAAACACCGCCATTTTGTTATTTTTAAACGATTTCAAAATTTCCTAGTTCAGGCTGTAGTTGGTAACATATTTTATCAGAATCTACTTAAATTTTTGCTTTTGCTTTCAGACACTCTTACCTTCTCAAATCATGGCGGCCAGATTTTTAGATCATCCTCTTCAGGAATCAAATGAAATAAATCGATTGCGGCATGAGATGTGTGGCAAGTTGCCCCATCCTTTTCAAAGCAAACATCGTTCACATCAATACCATGAAGAGCGGGTCCAAAAAAATCGATTACCATGATGCGATAGGTGTCTCCATTGACCGTCCCTATTTTCAAAGAAATATGGGATGATGCCTCCGCTTCATAAGCCGCGCTGAACAGTCATTTGTAATGAGTACACTGAGCCCAAATACGCCAACTTTGCTTATTAACGTACTCACAAAGATGTTTTTTTTTTTTGGTTAAATCGCCATTATCATGCAGTTTCTCGTTGGCCCAATAAATTCCAACATTGCTCAAGCGCAAATCGATTTATTATGTTCAGTGGAGGTTACACACTGAATTCTGTGACAGAATGGAATGACATAAGTATTGTCAGATTCGTAATAAGCGATTGGTTTAAATGTAAACCGATAGATGGCCCTTAAGTTGAAAGGAACAGCAGTACACAACATACCACACAAAACACAAAACATAATGCATAGGTATTCTGACGATTAGTTTGTACTTGAACACCTCTTCTGTATGTAAAGAATACTTAGTTAGGAAGCATGAAGGCAAATAGTAGCAGCAGGAGAAGTAGAATCTTTATAATTCAATCGATTAAATAGAAATTTAATTGTAAATTATTTGCAATTTTCCAAACACTAAGCAATTTATTTAAAATCTCTTAAGCTATGAGGCCTTATAAATAAGCCTTTAACCTTAAAGTTTAAACTCTGATTCCCACTTTTCAAATTTTTTTTTATTTTAATCGACAATTATTGCAATGATTCATCCATCCATCTATCTATCCAATCATTATTATTGAAAATTCCAAGAAAATCAATTTCACCCCATTTGTCATTACGTGACCTACTCTGACACTTTGCCGTGCAAAATTATTTTACATTTCCACAGAAGCCATATACTGCAGCTGAAGTCGAAGTAGAA
Source organism: Sarcophaga bullata (assembly GCA_005959815.1). Classification (NCBI taxonomy): domain Eukaryota; kingdom Metazoa; phylum Arthropoda; class Insecta; order Diptera; family Sarcophagidae; genus Sarcophaga; species Sarcophaga bullata. The sequence continues at coordinate 64,669 of QOCX01000778.1, forward strand.
GCAGACATCAGTAGCCAGAGATGATAATAAAATATTATTGCTTTTCCAAATATCAACAACAACAACAACAACAACTATAAATTTTATTAATGAAACCACTGCAGTTAAGAAGTAATCGAAACAGTGCATTTAAGTGTGTGTTCGATTTCGATTTCGATTTCAATTTGTGGCAGAAACCATGCAAGTGCATGCATGTGAAACAGAATAAGTGTTGCAAGTGTGAGTATATTTCAGGATCATAACTGTGAATAAAAAGCAAAAATTTAAGAAAATTTATTTCTTCCGGGAATTTAAATAAAATAAAAATTTCATTCAGTTATCCAGTAAACGGTAATTTCAAGGAGACTATTTGTGTTTGTCGCACTACTTTCAATTGAGACAAGCCCTGCAAGCTGGACATGAAGGCTTCATATATTGCATCAAACAAAACTCATATCATACGTTTTTTATTTTTATGTTCATTTTGAAAAAGAAAAGCAAAATTTATTTAATTATTCATAAATAAATGCTTATAATGCATTAATATTTAAATGCTTATAATGCATATTTCATTATTTGTCTTAAAGAGCATATGTTTGCATGTGCAATTGATTGAAATGCAAAAAAAAATTGAGATATTAAAACCATTTTGGCAGAACAACCAAAGCCGTATTTGTCAATAAAATAAATTGTTTACTTCTCTCTTTCTTTTCATTTCTTTTCATTTCATTTTGATTACTTTCTTTTAATTTTATTTTTTCCTTTTCATCTTCCTTTTTTTTCAAATTGGATTCCCACCATCAAATAAGTTTTTCCTGTTTTCTACTTGGCTGCTGCTGCTGCCATACCGGCAACTACACACGCCCTGTTGGTTTATTGGTTGTTCATTTCCCGTTTTTTTTTTTTTTTTTTTTTTTTTTTTCTTTACGCACATGTATTGATTTATTTATTCAAAGAAACAAAGAAAAGCAAGCAAAACAAGCACAAAAAAATGGAGATGAAAGAGTGGAGAAATTTGTTTTTTTTTTTTATTTTTTTCTGTCAGAACTCTATTGAATATTGTTTTCAATCAATAAAACAGACTGACTGTTCAATTCATGCAAAGATTTAATCTCACTTGTTGTTGTTGTTGTCCTTTTTTTTGTTATTTTTTATTTCTCTCTAACTCTCTCTCTCTTTTTGACTCATGTATACAAATATGATGTGGACGACATTGAACACTAAATACGACGGGGCATGTGATACTCAATTAGGGATAGCTTTGGATTGAAGGAAAAATTTTTTGAAAACGTATCCAAAACACCATTTTGATAGACATATTTAAGGCTCGAAAAAATATTTTCTGAAAGCCTTATTGAAATTAAAAGGCAAAAAACTTATAAAGAATGCAGAACATTTCAGATACCGAATGAAAGAAATTCTTAGATCTTCTGTAAGTACACCAGCAAACGTCTTCCCCGTTTTAAAACTATTCTTGAAGAATAAAACGATTGATTAAGAAATCCTTAGATTTTCTATAAGGAAACGGTGTTTGCTCTATCTGAGAGCTATATCCTTGAACCATACGAATAATTTAGGTTCAAAAACTTCTCGGAGATATTGAAGTGCAATCGCTTAAGAGGACTATGTATTAAGGCAAAATTAGGCGAACGTACACGAAACGTAGGTCCATTTGTAGCATACATAATTGGCCATTACAACCCTTCAGTCAGGATTACGGCCTAGCTTCTCACACCACTTATGTTGTGTGTGCTAATTTTATACATGAGTGGCGGGACCTACAGTTTAAAGTCGACTCCGAACGACAGATTTTTTTTTGAGAAACTTTTCATGGCAATTTTATTTACACTCAGAGTTTTGCCAGAAATCTGCTGAGAGGAAGTCGCCGAAGAAATATTTTTTGTAATATTTCGTTTCTGATGTCTGACCGGGGATTCGAACCCTGGCCTTTCGTCTAATAAGCCAACACACTACCTACTAGACTACGGCGACTTCCATTTGTAGCATACGAAATTAAATGCAAATACTTAATGAAATTCCATTACGGTAGGGCAAACGTTCTCATTGCCTTTCACTTGCCAGAAACGAGTGTACATTCTCTGAACGTTCTATGTACGTTTGGCTAATCCTGTTAACATTCATGCCACTTAGTTTTTGCCACGACTTAAGTTAAATTTATAAACATTTTGAAAACATTATTTGTATATTACTAGGGGAACTACCCTAATCTGCAAAAGTATATACAAACATATGAATTCTTACAAGAACAAGAACACACAAAACAACATAAAAAAAAAGATATCGTATGCAAACGAAATGAGCAACTAAAAGGAAATTATACCACTCTTACATGAAAATTTAATATTCAAATTTAATTTATGACTAAACAGTGTGTTACAAAAGTCAACACATGGCTTTTGGAAGTCAACAAGTTTACAAGAATTTATAAAAAAAAAATTTAAAAGTCCTGATGCAATAAGAGCTGATTAATTAGGCTATTGTCCACAGTTATTTACTCTACAAGAAGCAGTTAAAATATTATAAAAAAGCAAACTTCCTTTTTTGATCCATGAAAACGCACAAACTAAAATTATAATTACAACTGCTTGCAATTCTCTCTTCAACTTGCTTTATATTTAAAGAACTTTAGTACTCTCAAGCCTTTCATTGTGAAACATTTCATAATTTGACTGCATTTAAAGCGTACATTAACATTTTTAATGCACTGTTTTTCATTTTAACTACGTTTATTCTAATACTTACACATACACACACACACACACAAACATATACATGAACATAAACAAACACTTTAACAATCCGTATGGAAACAGAGTCATCAAAGCAAAACAAGTTAAGCGCATTACGTCCATTTAAGTGAAAAATATTTGAATATGTAAACAGATTAAAAATTAAAATATCCTTACCACTCTTCAACTCTCATCTCTTCTTTTCTTTTCTTTTCTTTTCTTTTCTTTTCCCTTCTCCTTTCTTGCTTGATATGGTATTCCTTTCAAAGAGAATATTCTCTTCGATTTTAGCAGCATTATAGTAAAAATAAAACGGAGAACAACATACCAACAGCATTTAAGAAAAAAAAAAACAAAACCCAGTTAACAACGGAATGTGAAGTAAAAATACAAAAAAAAATATGAAGTTCCTTCAGCTTAGTCCCTCAAAATAGTATTGTGGCCCTGTAATCAAATGAATTTAAAAAAGTCTTCAAGCTTATCATGTGAGAACCTACAACTTAAAGAGAATTAAAGTATCCTCATCTTTTTTACCCATGTAACCATGAACGTATCACATGTGTTCGCCATATCAGCCCAGAAACCGTTGCTATGATTTGGTAGTACAATCGACTGTGGTGGACTGGATGGTTATGAAAACATACTTTCACCCACAGCTTCATCCAGTTTCAATGCATCCGTAAAGATTTATTGATGCGATGTGTTACGTTTTCCTGTAACAGTTACTGTTATCTCTTAGATTTCCAGCCCTACAGAGTAGTTGATACATATTTGCTACCAAGCCACCTTCAAAGACCGCTTTAATTTCATTGATTTTGAAATATGAGAAGATCTTGTCAAGTTTCTTAGTTTATATGACAGCGAATGTCATTAATCTTCTGCCCAGATATTTAAAATTTTCTCAAGTTACTATGTTGACGGCCTCAGTCTGTACAAGGGGCTTTAAAGCTCAACTCTTACTACTCTGAAACAAGAACAAGAAATCTATCAATCAGTAGTGTTCTGGCAAAAAAGTACAAGAGAAATTAAAATTTCGATAAAAAAGAAATCTGAAATCTGTCGTATGGACCTGCAACTATGAGAAGTAAGGCCCCCAAAATGGTAAAGGCCTGCTATGTTCTTTATAGAGATTTTCTCAACTTTGAGAGTAACAGAATACCACTCCTATCATATCTCAATTGTTAATGTCATACGGATTTAAATTAAACGGGGGTGATAAATCTCTTTTTGTATAAGAATTCAGTCTTGTAGTATTAATTCCGCCTAAATGCTACTGATTAGTCCGCAAAAAAATTATTGTCTAGCATAAGTTTCCAGTTCAAACCGCAACTCTGGCATCTTGAAAAAAGGGAACTTCACTTAGCAAACGTCCGGCAAAGCTGAGAGAGACTAACTAAAAAGCTTCAGAAATCTATCGTTCAGAGTTGTTTTTAAACTGTACGTCCCTCAATTTTTCAAAGTTAACAAAATTGCCTATTGGGTTAGGTGACCCTGAATATATTCTTCAGTAATCAAACATACCAGCACTAGTTACACACACACACACATATAATTCAATTGTAGTTTAATAAAGATTTTTTTTTCTTGAGTAAACCTCTTAAAAGGAAAGAAAAAAAACGAAAAAAAGAAATTAAAAATGAAATGAAATCTTCAAAAAATATGCCCCTACTCAGACAAACTCAAGTGAAATTAAAAAAAAAACGAAATCTAAGCAAAAATATTGAATTTAAAAGAGAGAAAAGGTTCACAATATTAAATGGCCAGAAGGCAACAAATCTACAATAAGCTGGCACATGCAAGCATAAAATATGTAGAAAAATTTTATTTAAAAAAAAAATTGTAAAAAGAAGTCAAGATTGTACTTAAAGAAACGACGTTTTTTTACGTTACAAAATAGGCCACCTACTGTGTTCCTTTACAAGTTTTGTTATGCTTTTGCTTTATAAGAATATAAAGTTTTAGAAGGAAAAAATTCATAAAAAAAAATGTAAGAAATTCGTTAGGATATTATAAAACCATGTAGAAAAATAAAAGAATTTTTTTTTTTTTGTATTTAAACAATGAAATCAAAATGTTTAATCAAACCCTCCCACAACAAGTTCTCTTTTTTTAATTTATTATTGCAAATGTTTACACGAGCAACTATTTTTAAATATTCATTATAAGATGAGACTGTTCACATATACAAAAATGAAGCCAATATGTAAATGCACATGTATGTGTAGTCTAAAGACAGAGAAAAAATAGATCTTTTTAATACCCAATACGCAATATATTATCAGAAATTAACGGAAATTATTTTGAAGAAATTCTTATCTTAGCCTGGCTTTTATAAGTCTGTCTACACAAGGTAAATCATTAGTAGTCTGAGATAACAGGTCAATTTTATCTCCAATATTGCCTTACCTCACTAACGATAGTCTAGTGTGTTGAAGTCTCTAGATCTTTGCGAGCAAATGGACAACTTCAAGACAAAAGATTCAACACTTAACAAGCTCAATAGTTCAGGGTACCCCGTTCAGTATGACCCGGACAAAGTCATGCTTTAATGGCTGAAAGAAGTCACCGTAGTCTAGTGGGTAGTGTGTTGGCTTATTAGACGAAAGGTCAGGGTTCGAATCCCCAGTCAGACATCAAAAACGAAATATGAAAAAAATTTTCGGCGGCTTCCTCTCAGCAAATTTCTGCCAAAAACTCTGAGAGTAAATAAAAAATTGCCATGAAAAGTTTCTCAAAAAATCTGTCGTTCGGAGTCGACTTTAAACTGTAGGTCCCGCCACTCATGTATAAAATTAACACACACAACATAGGTGGCGTGAGAAGCTAGGCCGTAATCCTGACTGAAGGGTTGTAATGGCCAATTATGTATGTATGTGTATTGAGGGGTGAAAATTTTAGATTTTTATTTCAAAACATTTACAATTCTTGAGCTATCTTTGTCTGATCTTCACACCGAAGTTGGGAATTACAGTTTTACAAATTTACAATGTTTCTTTTATTTTTAGAAGGAGGATTCACAAACGATAATGAACGTTAGTAGCCAAGGGATTTGCATGAAAATCAAATTTCTTGAAGTAAATCTCCAATCATCTGTACTCATTGTGCATGCAATTATGCATGAAATATTGTTTTTGTGTCTCTAAAACCATTGGATGTGCTCAGTAAAGGCAGTCCCATATTGAAGTATTTCCATTTGCATAAATATACAAAACCGTATCCGTAATATGTATTCAGTACCTAACCGCTTCCAATATGCTATCCTGTGTAACACCAGGTGCTATGACTCGAAAGCCCTCACAAAGTCGTCTTCCTTAATTGCAAATTTTCCACCGATAATATAACTTTCCCAGAACCTCTCGATATGAGAAATATTTTGTTTTTACTTTCTACTGCATTTTAAAACACTTCACACTAAATTTACACTGTGCGTATGAGTAATATTATATGGACACACAAATAATAATCATACGTCATGTAGTACCCAAGAAATTATTAATTCAAGATACATCAGTTGCTAATATTCATTCAGTTTTTATTTGTAAAATAACGCCTTTAAACAAATTAAATCTGAATGCCAGATACGGTTAAAGTTAGGAGAATATTGACAGCAGCAGTAATGAATAATTTTTAAAAATATTTCCACTTAATAACTGAAACTCTTCAAATTATTTGCATATTTCTTGAAATGAATTTCTATAAAAAAAGAAAAAACAAAATCCATACAAAAATATTGCTACGTGGTTCTATTTTATCATAATCTATTAATTTTTTTTTTTTTTTTTTTTTTTTTTGTTCTTATATGAGCTTCTGTCAGATGTCACTACACAAATCAAATTCCAATAAAATTTTAAAGCAAAAAAAAAAAAATTATTGAAAATGGAAAATATTCCTGAAATACAATGCGTGCTGTATGCATACGAAGCAAAGTCAATGTCCTTAGCAGAGCAATTATTTATTCATATATTGATAGAATTTTACATCACTAACACCACCCCCCCTTCCCACCCCTCCTCATCAGAATGCCCTTTGATTTCTTTCATTTGAATACAATATTGTTCTACTCCCACATGATTGTTTCTCAGAACTCACCATAATTTAAACGAATGTAACGCTTGCATTTGAGGTGTATTGAATTTCCATGATGTTAATCATGTGTTACAATCATTGTAACCATTTGGAATGGACCTCACTAACAGATAAGCTGTTTATTAATACAAGAACAAGAAAATAATAATTGTAACACACTGTAATATACGTACATATCATCATCATATATATGATGATAAAGAAGCATCTGGATATTTAATAATATTTCAGTGCAAATAATGTTCAAAGATTTCAAAATGTTTTCTCGTATACATTATTTTGTAAATTCAATTATATTACAAGGGGATGATTGTTATTAATAATAAGGGACAGTGAGCATCAAAAGAAACTATACACTGTGGATAAAATTCTAACAATCACCAAACTCAACTTTTATCACTTAAAGAGAGTGCCTGAAAAAATTTGACAATATTTTGTAATTTTTTTGTTGTAATTTTTTATTATTATTATTTTTTTTTTTGTTGCTTCCAATTTTAAAATAAAATTTATTAACGTATTAACGTACCGATGATATAATGTGATTATAAGCATGTCATGAACTAACTACAACACATTGGGTTTGCATGGAATAATGAGTTCCTTAATTGTAAACTATAAACAACATATTGTTACGCAAATGGAAATGGTGTAACTTCGTTTAACATTAAAATGTTAAACAATAGCTACAAAAACAAAAACAACGGTATTGTTTGCCCTGATTGAGAAATAAAGAAGAATAAAACAACAACATCAGTACAACGAAAAAGGGATAAGCAAGTAAACAACAAACAACAACAACAGCAGGGACAAGCGTAAACAACCTACACCAACAACAAGCATGCAAACATGCATGAATGTAAACATGTTGATGCATTACTACATGTAGCAAATGCCTGTAAACATGTTGTTTACATTCATAGAATTCTCTTGAAGGCGAAGACTAGAACCTTCGCTACTGAGAATCACAGGACTGTTTACGTGTAAAAAAAAATAAATTATAAAGGCAAAGCATGAAGGATCGGAGTAGAAGTTCAGTCAGTCTTGTGTGAAGACGCACTGCGTGTGATGTAAACCAATCGTAGTTTGAAGATCTCCGTTACAAAGATCTACAGAACAATTGTGTCGTAATTGTTATTGTTTATCGCAAAGGGCATAAACAAAGGAATAACAAATAAGCAATTATTGTTGTTAGAATCAGTTGTGAACAGTGGCACACAAAAGTTGTGTGATTAATAAAGGATTTTTATTAAAATTAAACACAAATTTATTTTTATTTTTATTTGCAATCTATGAGCTCATATTTTAAACGTTTTTAAAAGGTAAAAACGTAACAATATATACGTCTCTGCTCTAATACCCCTAGAGCTATACGATTTTCTACGGCTGATACTTATTCTTTGTAGCATTTAACGAACCTTATTACCTCATTTTCAATTGATCCGCGGCATGTTATTCAAGGCCTGCCAACTTGTCTCCCTGACAAAAGTCCATTGATGGGACCAGAACAATTCTATAGAGTTGCAGTGGATATTTGGAAAGGAATGCTCAACAAAAGCAAAGATAGAAAGCGGCAAACACTTTTCTTAATCTAAGTGGCTTTGAGGCAATCAAAACTTTTGCTGGTGGATTACAATAAAACATTCCCATCGTCTGCACTGCAACTAATTGTGACCACTGTACCAATAAGTATGTTATATTGGAGTATATAAATGGAACATGTGAAGTAATAATACATCAAGGATTTGTTATTATTGACACCAAACAGCATCCTGAGATTTGTCTCAACAATAGCCTTAAAGGAGGCATTANCCACCGAAAAAATAAAGGAAAAGCAACCTGAAAATGATGCAACGTGTTCTCATTTAGCACTGTAGACTCAGAATAGTAAACCTATCAAGATGTATGTTCTTTGATGAATGTAACAAGGAAACACCTTGACACTGCTCAAGTATCACGCGTTATTAACTATCCTTACTGACAACAGCAGACACCCTGAGGTTCGTCATGGAAACAGGGTTGTGAGAGATATTAGAAGAAAACGTTTTGGTCACAATAGTTTAGTGCATCTACACAATAATAACAAAACACACACTAAAAGCCGACATAGATTACTATTTCTAGGCTCCGATGTCATGGAGCAAAGAAAACAACACAAACATGGGTACAGCCCGATATATTCCTAAAAAAATAATAAAATTGAATGAATTGCTTCATAATGTTGAATATTTTGCATATCAGCATACATTTACCACTAATATGCATTACATTAGTCGAAACTCCAATTGTGTTGAAATATTTTAATTGGCATTTATTTTATTGGGATTTGTAATATGATAAATTTCTAAAACAAAATAATATAAACCGCTTATGATATTATATTTCATATGAAATTCATTACAAATATTGTTTGTTTAATTGGTTTATGAGGTTTTTATTTTAAAAACAATATTTAATAAATATTTTATAATTTATTTTATTAGTTTAACTATTGGAATGGGATTTAAAACTATAAAATTAAAGAGGAAAACGCACAGAGAAATTAAAATGTCAAAAGTTTTACGAACAACATTCATTAGTTCATTTAGACACACAGACGTACAATTTGCCAAATTATCATATCTTTTTCGGTCTCTTTCACTGATTTCAAATACAAAAAAAAATTATGTTCCACACTCGTTATTATTGTTATACACACTATGAGAGTAAATAGTTGTAATAAAAATGATAATAACAACAACAATAACTTCAAAAAAAAATCTAAAGAATACCTTTAGGGATTAGCAAAGGATTTCTGCATACTTACAGGCATACATAACATATTTTATAATAAAACGCTTTAAACGTTAATGTAAGGTATTTAAATGGCAACAAAAACAACAACAACAAGAATAGCAAAAAAAATAAAATTAATGTTTAAAAATATTTGTTTATACGTAACGTTTATTTTAGTATTGCTATAAGCAGGTATAATAAAAAGTAGCATACTTTTAGGGTTAATGATAAAAGTTTGATTTGCACAAAAACGAACTTGTTTTCGAAGTTGTAAAAAAAAGCAAATAAAGTTCATAATGATTGTAAAGTGTAGCAGAAAAAAGAAAACGAATTGAACTAAAAAAAAAATTGTAGAAAAAAACGATAATAAAATAAAGTTTTGCTAATAATGACTACAGATAATGCGAGTAACGAACGTATCATAGACAATATCCCCCCAAATGTTATTGGCAGCAATAAACTTCTTCAGTTAGTTGAGTAGACATAAAGAATTCTTATTTGTTTTTTTCTTCTCTCTCCTATTTTTGCACATAAAATGCCATCAAATATGGATTCGTTTAAATGAAATGCAAAAAAAAATTGAAAAAGAGAAAATCATACCCAAAATAATATTTAATGGCTGTTTGGAGTGTGGAACAACATCTGCAAACAAAAATTTTAAAGAAATTCTATTTTTTAAATAATTTTCATTGTAGTCTTGTAGGTAATATAGTGGCAAAAGGCTGTGGTTCGACCTTCAACTCAGACATTTCAAACAATCACGGAATATGAAAAAGTCTCAGGCTTCTGACAAAAAATCTGTGACTAAATAAAACTGCCTTGAAATATTGTTCAAATATCTGTCGTTCGGAGTCTACTTCAAACTCTAGGTCCAGCTACTCATGGATAAAATTAACATACACAACATGGGTGAGGTGAGAAGCTAAATTGTAATCCTAACTAAAGAGTTGTAATGTACAATTAAGTAAGTTAAGTAGGGATTGTTTTTGATAAACGCTAAGATTTCTCTTTCTTAAATGAAAGATACAACAGGAATTATAAGAATCGTAATCATAAGAAATTCTATAAAAACTATGAAAATGGATGCCCTGTAAAATTAATTTTCACTTTCATTATGAAGGAAAATATATTACTTAAATAAGCATTTAATTGAATTCAATTCAATTAAGAATAATGCAACACTTCTGCAATTCTTATGTCAGTTTATAAGGAAATTTAATGCAGCTACACATTCGTTAACGTTCTCAAGTGATAGCATAATTCTCTCTTATAGAGTCTGTACAAGCATTAGAAGAAAATTGTTTTTTGATTATACTTTAGAGAGGTATTAAGCAAATCCAATAAATAAAATACAAACGAGAAATGTTCTCATACAACGAGGGACAACTGCATATCAGAAATATAAGGAGAGCGTATAATTCTACTATTTCCATTTTTAAGCCACTGTAAGATTTTTTAATATTTTCTTTAGCAATTATTTTGTCATTCTACTAGTTTTAGCTTTCAATTTCAACTTTGTTTCACTTTTCTTTTAATCAAACACCAACAAAAAACAAAAAACAAAACACATGCACATTTAAATTTATCAAAACAATTCATTCATGGTTCATATTTATATTGTATATGTGCATGTACATGTGTGTAGAAGTGGTCGTATATGAATAACTAAGTCAATATAATTTAAATGGCAACATTGGCGCCACTACTATTAAAACTACATCATATATAATGTTTCTTGTAATTCAGGGGAATGATACCTTACTCATCATTCAAGCTCTACTCGTTTTATAGTTGCTAGGAATGTAAATCACTAAAGCTAACATTAAGCAACCAAAACACTCCTTATTTCCCATTAAATTCTACTACACCAATTAGTAGAGTTTCTTCGATCAAAGCCACAGGCATTTGGCTTAAAAATTTAAGATACGTTCAGTGATTTTCGGCTGTTCAATAAGAAAATTATTTTCATTTTTGGTTAGAAAAATGAAGTTCAGATGTTAATGATGGCAAAAGAAAAGTCTATTGTAAGCTTCAAATGTATTTAAAAGTTATTAGATTGCTCCTGACACTACAACAGGTTAAAGAAGTTGATGATAAAATCGTTAACTTGGTTGGTTTTTCCTGATTGTCCATTACGATCGTCTGCACGCAGCCTCTCTTTCACCAATTGTCTTTTACAAATGTATGCACTCTCTCTCATATTCTCCCGTTATCATTTTCTATCTTCCATTGTGTATTTCCAATCCAATTCCACTTTCATTTCTTATTCCAATGATTGTTAATTGGCTCTTCCACTTAGTTTTTCGTACAAAGCTGCAATTGGACATAAGATGCGTAGAATCATTGGCAGGCATTTGTCAACAAACCATTACCATTACTAAACCACCTACTCACAGATTCCACTTCTATTCGTTGTTCTCCAAATCACAAGTCTTTGGTAAAACATTATTCGCTGTCTTTAACGGGTTCTTAATTGAGCATAAGACATATTTTATGCCAATCTAGCCATGTGCCCGACGTATCAGGCGACTAGCTACCCGTAGTCTTTATTAGACTAATAAAGTGTCTAGTGAAAAATGAACACTAACATTAAGAAGCCAATTATTTCCCCTTTGAAGTTGACATTTCTTATAAAATGTTCAAAAAGTTCTCTCTTTTTTTCGCCTTCTCTTCTTCGCGCACTGTTAAATATGGCAACGAATAAAATCACAAATAAAAATTTAATCGAATAAATTACAATTTAACTATGATTCCTACATACATACATGCCAATACACAAACATATGCTCTCGCACACATGCAAACAACAAGTAAAACATCCGAAATAAAAGCCAAGTGCAGAGAGAGTGAGTGAGAGTGAGAGAACACAATGAGTATGAAGCACAGCTTAATGGGAAAACTTAAAACAAATAAATTTTACGAAACAACAAGAACAACAATAAAACAAACACATACAAACAACTGTACACATACAGCACATCCATATAAAATTTCTTGTTTTTTTTTTCTTCTTCATTTTTATTGAGTTTGTTTTCCTTCATGTGTAATGGCATTCGAAAACGTACAATTCTCTACAAAAAAAAAAACCAAACAAAGGAAATAGTAGGGAAGAGAAGAACATTGTAAAGAGAAACAGAGAAACAGAAAAAGGATTAAAAATAATAATTTCATTTCGTTTTGCTACACATACACAGCTGGAAAAATGTTTTATAACCAATCAAACATATGGGGCCACATATACAGCTTAAATAAATTGTGGGTGTGTGTATATGGGAGTGTGTTGCTTGTACAATCAAGGTTACATACATATACTCTGTTATTTATACTACATTTTGTAAATGGCTCTCTCCTCATGCTCTCATGCACGTTCTACACCAAAAACAATAAAAAAAAAAACAAACACAAGAAATAAGACACAACAACTATATACGTATTCTTTACGATTGAAAATCGTAATGGTCATACGTTAAATTATAATTGATCGTAATGCTAGAGGAGTATACAAAAAAAAAATACATGCACACACACACATATGTGTGTACATATAAACAGCAAAAAAAGACCGTTAAAATAAATAAGAGGCAAGAAAGTTTTAAGAAAATTATAGTTCATCTGGTCAGAATACATGCTATAACCTATGCTACAATAAATAGGAGGTGTTTGGAAAACTTAACGAAAATTTTTTTTGAATCTCAAGATATTCCTATACACTACACGTATTAAATGTGTCTCTATATATTATCGGTATACTGGAAATAATTGAAATTATGTAACCATTCTGAACTGCCTCTTCGATTACGATCTCGAAAATAATATGGGACTGTCTCATTAAGCTAAATCAGATAGGTAGAGTCAGAGTCGCCCTCTGGTCATATGGTCAGAGTCCTGGTCATATGGCAATTAACGATAATAAGCAAGCAAACGATCTTACAAGAAGAGAAGATTCCAAGCGCGGAATCTTTCTGTGACGGTATACTAAGCGTAAGGGAAAGTACCTCAAACTAAAGTGGCTTGAGGCTATTTTTGGTAATTGCAACGAGAAGGCATTTGAATCATTCAACTGAGGTTAGTAATCGCACTTTTTTTTAGAATGGAGATAGTTTCCAGCTCAATATGTAAATTCTGTTATAAAGAGAATGAATTATCAGAACACTTACGTGACTTAAATGCATCTCAGAGAAGAACACCTGGATGTGTATTAAGTACTCGGCACCGATATGTTGTTGCTGATGCTGAGCAGTACGCCAAAGTTCTTCTTGGCAGCAAAATTGAGAGAGACATTATAGATAAATAAATAGAGAGCACAATACAATCGATGGCATGATCGAAGTACTATGATATCGAAACGCTGAAATAATAATAAGCCGCCGTGGTCTGGTAGGTAGTGTGTTGGCTTATTAGACGAAAGGCCAGGCTTCAAATCCCCGGTCGGACATCAAAACGAAATATGAAAAAAATATTTCTTCGGCGACTTCCTCTCAGCAGATTTCTGGCAAAAACTCTGAGAGTAAAAAAAATTGCCATGAAAAGTTTCTCAAAAATCTGTCGTTCAGAGTTGACTTTAAACTATAGGTCCCGCCCCTCATGTATAAAATTAACACACACAACATAAGTGGTATGAGAAGCTAGGCCGTAATCCTGACTGAAGAGTTGTAATGGCCAATTATGTATGTATGTGTATGAAATAATAATAATATTTGAGTCAACCGAAGTCATTGTAGTTTAGTTGGTAGTGTATTAGCTTATTAGACGAGAGCACATGGTTCAAAGCTCCGTTCAGATATCTCTTTAGTCAGGACTACGATCTAGCTTGCTTATAACACCACCCTTGCTATGTGAGTGTTAAATTTAACCATGGATAGCGGAACCCACATTACAACGGCGATCCCGAACAACCGAACGTTTTTCTGTTTTTATAACTTTTTAAAGAAAAACATCTTGAATTACAACGAATAAAAGAAAGAAAGAAAAAATTTTAAAATTCTTAAACAAAATAATGCCTGTATCGCTATAAAGAATTCCCAGACTTGAGCTTAATTTAGCACTTTTCAAAATCAAATTGGAATTAAAGGGTTTTCCGTATACCTCTACGGTCATATTAAATCTTTTATTACTTCATTTTCAGTTGAGAGCTTTAAATGCCAGGATTTCAGTTTTACACACTTTTGCACATAAAAGTTCATATTCAATACCAATAAAAAAAATATATGCTGGTATATGTAGGTATATATGTATGTATGTCTATGTATATGCATGTATACATATGTACACTGTAAAAAAGGGGTGTTTTTATTGCGGGTAAAAAGGAAAAAAAACAAAAGGAAAAAATAATAAAAAAAAGAACAAGAGAAAGAAAGAGCATAAGCACGTTAAGTGACAGCATTTATTTTAATGGGTTCAGGGGTACAGATTGTTGCTGTGGCAAGGTAAATCACAGCAACGACAACAACAGCAAATATATGCAGCCTCACACAAAAATAAAAAACAAAAAACCAACAACAAAAAACTGAATTCTCTTTTTTTTTCTGTAATTGTTATTGATTTTTAAAATAAATTCTTCATTCATTTTTCTCTCTTTCTGTTTAACTCTTTAACAGAAAATATTGGCCAATAAATTTTGAAAATTTCATTTTTAAATTGCCATTAAAGACCCAACACACATGTTAAGTTTTAGTTAAAGTGTGGATAAAAAATAAAACTTTTTAAAGTTAATATATTGTTATTGTTTTTTTTCTTCTTCTTTTGTTGTTACAAACAAAACATTTTAAATGTTTCCATTAGTTGATCACATAAATTATATTCACTTTGTTCAGTGCATATTTAATAATGTCAGTACTTAAAAATGAAATATTTTTGTTTAAAAA
Source organism: Sarcophaga bullata (assembly GCA_005959815.1). NCBI lineage: Eukaryota > Metazoa > Arthropoda > Insecta > Diptera > Sarcophagidae > Sarcophaga > Sarcophaga bullata. The sequence continues at coordinate 80,120 of QOCX01000778.1, forward strand.
ATATACACTAAAAATCTAAAATATACCATTAGTGTTTCAATACTTTGGACGACCACTGTCGTTATTACCTTGTTAAGGTAACAGCCTTTAAAACGTGCACACAACTACCAAAACAAATATAAAAATGTTATTAACATCTGACATTTAAACTGTTCAAACAGTTGTTTTTTTTTTTTTTGTAAGTCCTTGTAAATGTTTTAAGCACACACACACACACACACACCACATACTTGAAACATAAATTACAATGCAGGTTGTATTTTAATTTAAAACACATTCAAAAGCATATTTACAAACATTTTCCAAAACTTTATTGAGCATATGCATTAATATTCATTATAATATCGGGTTATCCATTTAGTGATTTCAAAACCAAGCATATTTGACAGGATTGCCAGATGTTAAATATCTTTTATCTAGAGTAGCATTTCTATATATTTAATGAAAAGTTTATTGTTTATGATTATTGATTGTCAAACAACCAAAAAAAGGTTGTTGCCAGTGGACCGAGTGGTTTTTGTAAGTAACGATAACATCACCCTCTCCCGTAAAGGATCATCATAGTTTTTTACCAGAATACTGACTGCTCAGAGGAAGTCACCGCAAAAAATATTTCTTTCATATTTCGTTTAATCTCTATAAAAGGTAAAGCTGGGGTGAAAATTCCCAATCCAAAAAAATTATAAATTTTTTTAAATTACAACAACAACAACAAAAAACAAACATTTTTTTTTCATTTACAACACTCTATCAATATATGCCAATATGTCACTATGTCTGTTTTTCAAAACTCATATGAATACTCAAGCATGAGCTCAACTTCACAAGTGACCATAGTGACCTTATTTTGCTGTTATTGTTTCTGTGCTATTCGCCATCAAACCCAAAATAATAAATAATTTCTATGCTTATACGAGTATGTCTAACACCTTATAAAGGAACCCTACAAGCAAATTTCATAATATTAAGAGACTCAAGAATGAAGTCGCCGTAGTCTAGTAGGTAGTGTGTTGGCTTATTAGACGAAAGGCCACAGTTCGAATCCCCGGTCAGACATCAAAAACGAAATATGAAAAAAAATATTTCCTCGGCGACTTCCTCTCAGCAGATTTCTGGCAAAAACTCTAAGAGTAAATAAAAATTGCCATGAAAAGTTTCTCAAAAAAAAAAACTGTCGTTCGAAGTCGATTTTAAGCTCTAGCTGCCGCCCCTCATGTATAAAATTAACGCACACAACATAAGTGGGGTGTGAGAAGCTAGGCGGTAATCCTGACTGAAGGGTTGTAATGGCCAATTATGTATGTAAGGGACTCAGTGCTTTCATATTAACAAAGTAAAGATCCTTACCCGCTAGATAGCACATTCCTTTAGAATTCGTTTGTGATTAAAATATTGAATGACGCTCAAGAGAGAAGATACAATCTTGAATGCTTATTAATGATTGCTTAAGAGCTAAGGATAACATCAATTTTATCTGCAATATTAACTAGAGAACAGTAGCTCGAAATAAATAAATACAAGGAACTGGATACTTGCAAGTCAAGAACCACAATGAAAAAAGAACCACATTGTTTATAAGGGACTACGCTGCAATAGCAGGACTACAACCTAGTTTCTTACATCATGTTATGGGTGGCGGAGCATACTTCACATTATTATTGGGCGAAATCAGAAATATAGTCGCTGCTGGACAAAGATGGAGCAACTTATCGACTGATA